>MU150529.1:0-14356 GCA_015584075.1 Collybia nuda | reverse complement strand
GCAGATTTATGTCAATTCCAGGCACTCGTAGAGCTCCGGAAAGCGCTTCCGTTTCCCATCATGTCATTCCTGTGGTAAGCCATATGGTGATGGGAAAGAAAAACAAGGAAATTGAAATCAATGATGGATTACCAACTACGCAACCGTTGACCGCATACAGCCTTGGCCTTGTTCATCGACTTTGGTCTTGGCCATCGAATACTCCCCCTCAAAAATGTCGCAAAATCAGCCTACAAACCCACAGCCAGGCAATAATAACCCACCAGCGAATACGAATAACCCTCAGCCGACAAACACTGACAACAACCAGCCTACGAACACTGGAAATCCACCAGCTCCCACTACCTCCCGTTTCAGCATCGATCCAAAGGCTCCAGTTGGCATACTCACCTTTACCCAACCTGCGCAGTCCGTGACCTCCTACTATAAGATTGGACAGGGCCAGCCAGTTACCTTTGGCTGGGAATTCAGCTTATTGTCCTCAACTCCCGCCTTCCTCACAGTTTCTGCCGTGGCCAACGGAAACACCTACGCTGTAGGGCCTACAGATGGAATCATACCAGGGACAGCCACAGAAGTTGTTTGGGACTTGTACTCGTATCAGCAGGCCCATCCCAACACGCCCCTGGCGGAGGCGACGTACACATTGAACATCCACGATGAGAGAGGGATGGACGCAGGGAGGGCCCCTGGGCGTTTACAGCCCAACACCGGCCTCCAATTCGCGTTATACACCCCCCAGCCGTACACAGGTCTAGCAGACGGTGAGCCCGCCCCTCCTTGATTCCCTTTCTTGAAATTTTTATAAATCTCACTGTAGGATGGACATGTACAACATGCAACAGCGCATTCTCGATGTACCAGGCGCACCCAGCTTTCGTGGGCATCCTTGCCGCTATAATCGTCATGTTCCTCTCAGGCTTTGGGCTCCTTCGACACCTCCGATAAAAAAAAACACACCTACTCCACCCGGCTCCCATCGAGGCAGACACATGTCATATCACGTGCTACATTTCCCGCGACCACAATCAGTGTCACCTGTTCTCTGGAATTTTACTTGATGTTTTTTATCTTTATACCCCTAGTACTTTAGATTCTCTTTCATCGTTCGGACATCATCACGTACACTAGATCCACAATCATTGTATCTCTTTTATTCTGTGCTTTCAAGCACGCAGGCGTTAACACTCTAAATCTACCAAAATCTCTTCATTTATGGTTGTGGCTTTATCATGGGCGTTCCTACTGATCAAACCCTTTTAGGGAACTTTAAGGGCTTTACAGTGCAAAATGTCAACCACCTAGTTGTGTCACTTGCGAAAATAAGGTCTTGTTTTTCAAATCAGGACACCCACTCCTGCCACTGGGAACCAGACGCTTACTTAGTCGATTATTGACCTCACCTTTCGGATGAAGCGACATTGCATGTCTATCAAGAACATACAAGTATCATCAACAAAACATAGAGCATAAAGACAATATATCATTCGATGAATACTCATATCGAAAGTTACAGGCACATACTCCCCCCCTCCCTTCAAGATCCCGGCGGATCTGAACAATATGTGGGAAATTCTGATATCCACATAAAGGACAATGCCTGATTTCTCGAGGGAACGGTTACTCCGCGACATTACAAAGCTCCGCACTATTAAGAGCCCAAGGAGGTATCTCACCTTTTTTTTGCGACGCGGACGCCAAATTGCAGATCACCTGTAACTACATTTAGATCCCCAAACAGCGCCATCCCATTCAATTGCCGAAGTCCAACGATTTGTTTATGTCTCTCTCGTGTCCAATCTCGCATATCAACAGAGCAATATGTATACATTTGGGCATGAATGTAAACCCGACTATGTCCACCAGCACATTCGAAGACATCCTACTAATGTGTCATAGTCGAGGCCGCACAAGGCTGAGGAAAGAAGACATTCAATCATAAGCACATCTGCATAAGTTAGGGATCGTTTTCCGTCTATCTCCCTGGCAGCTCGTCGACTGAGACAATTAGATCTTTGACTATCACTGTCACATTTACCGACCTCCCAGAGCGTCCGCAGGCCTGGGTGATATGTACACTTGGGCCTTGGCGCGTAGATAATTATCACGCTGAGCGGAATATACCCAGATCACGAGTATATTCACGAATGGAAATCTAATTATTGATGAACCAAGCCACGCTACAGACAGCCTATTCATCGCGGTTCAGTTTGACCTATGGAGCGTGTTGAAAAGGTGTAGGATCTCGGAGTGACATGTTCATGGTGTCATCGTTTGAGTCACCAGGTGGTGAGAAGACTGAGACGTTAGGATTCCGTATCAACACAGGTGAAGGACCTTATAGCGCGAATGATCGTCATACGACAGT
Organism: Collybia nuda; assembly: GCA_015584075.1. Taxonomy (NCBI): domain Eukaryota; kingdom Fungi; phylum Basidiomycota; class Agaricomycetes; order Agaricales; family Clitocybaceae; genus Collybia; species Collybia nuda. Next base: position 11,988 of record MU150529.1, on the reverse strand, counting down.
TGAGCCAAAATGATAGCTATCACACCGCTGCAATCGGAGGGACGTGGTAGATTTAGGAGGTCCGCGATACAACCGACGTACATCAAGACATGAATCGGTGTAACGAAAATCCAGCCCGAGGCCAGCATCTGTCATGAGAATGGCCCTGAAGTGCCTGATACGCAAAGCCCGAGGGAATCGTCCGCTCAGCACAAGACCAATTGTCATTGGTTGACGAACTCACCGCTCCCAGAGTGGGTAGGGGTGAGGGGCTGAGCTCGCTTATCAACTTTACCTGCTTGCTCAGCTGAAAGGCCTGGACTCGGGTGGTGGGGGCACTGCGATTGGATACCCTTGGCATGTGAGATCCCGACGGTTTCCGAAGTCTCCACGAACTAAATCCATAGCCTATCATCTTCGAGACCAACACAGATTGGCTTATATTTTTCGCAAGAAGGGGAATTGGAAGGAGCCGTTGATCGCTTAATGACATGTCAATATTGTGGCCCAAATGTTTTGATTCTGTCCGTCTTACATTTTTGACATTACCAGGTCTTTAAAGTGATCACAATTATGATCATGCACCCTTTTGTTTGGTATAGATCGCGGCGATTCTGCAAGAATCATACCTGTCGACAGGCCTACTGAATTAATCCGAGCACCGTGTCCTGATTTATGTAACGTCGAGTTGACTCCTTTCAAATCAAGTTCAACTCACCGATCTAGATATTAAGGGATTTATAAAGATGGCAGAGTACGGTGATACTGTATTGTCATTCTTAGTCTGCTTCTGAAAGAGAACGAAGAATGTACGAACACCGCCACGAAATTCTCGAAAAATACAAGAATTATTTGCATCCATTGCAATCTTTTTTCAGACACTCATCACAGAAGCTTGATAGCCCAGGCCCCAATGGGCGTATGTGAGGAAGCCCAGAGCTCAGTTGCAAACGACCCAAAATTTCAACATGAAAGATGGGGCTTACCTCCTGGAAGGCCTGCGAAATATATATAAATAGTAATGCACAAGAATATATTAACTCTCCAAGACCCTTACGCTGGAGAAATTGGTTATCATAACTTTAGTTTGTGGTGTATTCACTAAACTTGGATACTCACCTGTAAAAAAAGAGAATGGCGAATGTACAGATGCTCCCACCCTAGGGCCCAAAGTATTGGTGGAAGATTTAGCGATTGACTATTCAAATAACCCGAAAGTTAACTGCTTTAGATGGGCTGGACGTCACATTGCACAATACATGATAATGGTGATAAAGAGACACAGGTGGTTCGCGGTGTCAGTGCCCGCACACAAGCAATACTAAGGTATTGCTTTAACAATGGTGTAATGAAGGAGCTTCGAAACTTGTGTGGTTCACAACTAGTTGTGGTGATTAAATAAAATTACATGCTCTTACATGATAGAGAGCCCCGAACCGCAATTAAGAAAACACTGAGCATGTCCTCTACTATCAAACATTTGTAGTATAATTGAGGATACCCGGAAAAAATTAGCGCAGCTCACCTGTGTGTCTAATGATTTAAACAGTGTGCTGGAGTGCATATTCGTGCTTCCCAGACGAATTTTCTGACTTTCGGAAACAAATAGTGTGTGTTTTTGTATACATTTGAAGTGTAGGCCTACGTAGTCAGTCAATATCATCTGCTGAAACGGACTGGGGCTCGGAATCATGCGATTCCTTTGAAAAGGATCTCGTTGTGTTTATAATATGTGTGCCATCCCTCTAAAATGGACTAGAAAGACACGAGTGATTTCTGTTTCATTATAATTTAGTAACTTAACGTTTAGTTAATAAAAAAAAACGGCCCAGGGTCCGAGTCACTAGTTGACCAATCATCGGTCCAAGTAAGGCGGGTAGCGATGGCTTTCAGTCCTGAGTCACCGCTGCGGGCTATAGCTCTAAATGTCAAATATCCAACCGCGTTGAAGAACGTTATATTTTGTTGAGCTGATGGTTGCTGCGGTTATACAGCCTCTGGCTGCGCCGTGGCAGAGTTGAGCGGGAGAAGCAAAGAGCCAGCACTGCCACCAGATTCCTATTATCTTATGTATCGGGAACAGCCGAATATATATCTCATATCGTAACCACTAAGACTCATACAATTCCCCCAATATTTCCACCATGGAGGCCTTTAAGCTTCAAAAGAAGTACCCAGAAGTCTCTAGAGATGAGATGCTTGATCTCATCAACCGATTTAAGTGAGTTCGAATACAATATCTCCCCAAATCCCGAAGTTGACCCTTCTTTCAGTGCAATTCCAACGGATGCTGCGGGTCGTATTGACAAATCATCGGTTTTACATACCCTACAAGCCAGCGGAGAGTCTTATGACCTTGCACGGGAAACACTCAAGAACGTGAGTGTGGATGCTAGCGGCAAGGTTGAACTTGAGGACTGGGTCGAGGTATGTTTATTCTTTGTCTAAAGTTGGATCTTGAATGGGAGCAGATGTTTTTTACAGCTGAACGTCAAGCTAAGATCTCAAGCTCGAACGGCTCTCCCAACCAAAGCTGGAAAAGTTACCGTTCAGGGCTCCACCACGAGCACCAGCCACACCATCAACGAGGACGAACGGTCTGAGTTCACTGCACATATCAATAGTGTACGACTCTGGCAATTCTAGCTGTAACTCTTCTAATGCTGAAAATCTTTTCTCAGGTCATAGAGAATGATCCTGATATCAGCAACCGTTACCCGATCCCGACCAATACCATGCAGCTCTTTGACGAGTGCAAAGATGGCCTTGTGCTGTGTAAATTAATAAACGACTCCGTTCCAGACACGATCGATAGTCGTGTTCTCAACAAGCCGACTGCTCACAGACCACTCAACGCGTTTCAAATGACCGAAAACAACAATATTGTAATCACATCTGCGAAGGCGATCGGATGTTCAGTGGTCAACATCGGTTCTTCGGATATTGCGGATGGACGTGAACATCTTATCCTCGGGTTGATTTGGCAGATCATCAGGAGAGGATTACTAGCACAGGTGGACATTAAACTCCATCCTGAACTGTACCGCCTGTGTGAAGAGGACGAGACAATTGACGATCTACTGCGCCTAACGCAAGACCAGATCCTCCTGCGATGGTTCAATTATCACCTAAAGGCTGCTGGCTGGAAACGACGGTATGTCGCCTCACAGCCTGTTTTGTAATATCCAAAAAATGACGTCATTCCCTAGGGTCAATAACTTTAGTCGAGACGTTTCAGATGGCGAAAACTATACTGTGCTTCTTCATCAACTAAAGCCTGAGAGCTGTTCACTCTCTCCATTACAAACCTCTGACATTCGTACCCGCGCAGAGCAGGCAAGTAGTCTCGTTACATTTATGCGGGCGAAGCAACATCTTATAATGGACATATAGGTCCTCGAAAATGCCGACAGGATTGGATGTCGTAAATATTTGACGCCTTCTTCTCTTGTATCCGGAAACCCACGTCTCAATCTTGCTTTTGTCGCAAACCTCTTCAACACCCACCCCGGCCTCGAGCCCCTTGATGAGCAGGAAGCCAAGGATTATGGCGCTGTCGACGACTTTGATGCCGAGGGCGAACGCGAAGCACGCGTATTCACACTTTGGCTGAACTCCTTGGGTGTCGAACCTGGAGTTTTCAATTTTTTCGAGAATCTTAAAGACGGGCTCATCATTTTGCAAGCTTTTGATAAAATTCTACCTGGGAGCGTAATTTGGAGGCGTGTGTCAAAACCAAAGGAGGGTGCTGGGGCCGCGTCTTATGCGAGTGGCGGCGCTGAAGGCGAGGAGGAGGAAGATATTGGCGTTACCCCAAATCAGAGTAAACTTTCGAGGTTCAAAGCGGTAGAAAACACCAATTACGTCGTCGACCTCGGGAAGCAGAACGGCATGCATTTAGTTGGTATTCAAGGCGCGGATATTGTCGACGGAACAAAGACTCTTGTCCTCGGACTAGTGTGGCAATTAATGAGGTTCGTACAGTCTTTACGCGTCGTCCACCCACACCTAATAGATCGGCTTTTAGGATGAATATCACGAAAACACTCACAGCATTATCGAAGTCCAGTGGCGGCCGACCAATCAGCGACACAGAGATGCTAAAGTGGGCAAACACTACGGCACAGAAAGCCAAGCCCAGTGTACGCACTATCCGTTCCTTTAAGGATCCTTCGATCACAACCGGATTGTTCTTCCTCGACCTTCTCGACGCAATCCGCCCTGGAATCGTGGATCCCGCCCTGGTTCTGAATGTATCTGAGAGTGGAGATTATGAAGACCGAAGGCAAAACGGTGAGTATATTACATACTCCACGTAATTTGCCCTGGATGTCGATTAATGCTTAACCGATCCCTAGCGAAACTGGCAATTTCAATTGCTAGGAAGATGAATGCTTTAATCTTCTTAGTGCCTGAAGATATCGTTGACGTCAGGCCTCGTCTCGTATGTATTTGTGTACTCTACACACCTCAATTTTCTGATGAGCCGCCTGGTAGATTTTGACGTTCGTTGGAAGTTTGATGAGCATTGCTCAGTAGGGAAGAGTTTATATAGTCTAGATTGCGGTTAAGTATCATTATTTCTGCCTGCTTGAAGAGGCATGTTGGAACAAGGATATGATCGGACCTTCTTCCTGGTATCAGCAACGAATAAAAGATATTGAATAGGGATGTACGATAGGTCCTCACGAAATAGGATATAATAAAGTATTCCTTGGTGGTTGCTGGGTACTTAATATGCTCCTAAACCCGGTGGTCAAGGGTGGTACGCACTGTCTCTCAGGCATGATACATGGCTATTTTATTGGCCCTTGTAATAGACACGATGGTTTCCTGCTTCTCCACGATGAATGGCATTAATACAAGGTATCTGATCATGTTCTTTGAGCATGTATGATTGGCCGGGCTGTACTTTTGCAAGAATCGTGGGCAAGAAGATTACAAGTCTCGGAGGTTTCTTTGTGCCGAGCCTTATGGGCCAACAGAATCAAGGCCGAGGGATGATAGATCCCTAAATGTCAAAGAAAACGGGGACACGCGGACGTTCAACCAGATATCCCATAAATGGTGTGTCTATGCTCGTAGAAGGTGGTTGTTGTAAGCCTTGCCGCGATGATTTTTGACATACAGTGTATAAATAGTGACATTACGACCGTTCTACTTCCAAATCTCCTTAATCAAGGTCTGGATTGTGCCACTCGATGCTGTCGTGCTGTTATGGTGGCCTACCACAACAGGTGCTCTAATGTCGCCGTAAAGCCAAAAGATGGCTCTTGTAAATGAATTGTTCGAGACTAAGACTTTTATCCGATATAACCGCCTGGAGATAAGACAGGGTTATCGACAACATATGATGAAGCAACCTGGGAGCGAGGTCAACGGCGCTTGATTTGGCCCGACATAAACGGGGTGTGATAAGTTGTGTGATGGTTGGCCTCGGTAGCCATATTCGAGGCTCGGGGCTCTCATTCTTATATACATAGAACAAAGTCAGCGAATCCTACATTACCGACATTATAGTCCGAGCTGGTGTCAAAAAATGATCTATATGTGGGGCCTGCCAGTGGACGGATCGACAAGCTGTTGCTCCGACTTGCATGTTTTTAATGACCGCCTTAACACGTTTGTCACGGGGTCGAAAAACATAATTGAAAGGGCCGCCTGATAATTGTAGTGCAAGGCGATATGGGCGCAGGGTGTGAATTTCGTGTTGAGTGCGGTGGTAAACGCTGTCACGGCAGACGGAACTTCGGATTCATTGTAGTGGAGCCAAGCCGCAAGCCTATATGCCACGGTGTGTTTTGGTGTCCAGTTGAGAGGAACATGGTTTCGCGCCGATCGCTTGGCATGAGGGACATTCAGGATAAGAAAGGTATTGTTGAGGTTGTAATGCATCCCATCTTATCGATAGCTCCACTGATTGATTCAAAGGAGAATTATTGAACTGCCTCATGACCTCCCACGACTCCAGAGCTCTCTTTATCGGTGAATCCGGCGAAGACATAGTCTGACAGGCTGCATGAATGATATGTTCGTATCGAGAATTTCACCATTTGTGGCATCTTCGCACTCAGGTGGAGAGAGGGAGCGCTTCGCGGAAAATGGGGTTTGGAGCCAATGCGGGGTTCAGGTACATCTCCTTGATTAAAATACGCGTTCTATATTGCGGTACACCAGTCGCTATCATTTTAGATCCCAACTAATTGTGTCAAGGGGAGATTGACCTATGGTGAACACATTTTTTTTTTAAATGAGCGGCCTCAGAGCCTGGAGATCCTTCCTCGGGCCCTGAGAATAGTGTGTTTTCAATAGAGTCACACTAGGGAAGTATAGCCACGCAACGAGGTTTGTCGCCGAGGTTCCGTGCCACTAACACTGGCTCATCAAGATGTGATCTAGTAACTGGGAGAAATGAGATATTTATAGGTTGGAATTGTAGTGTCGTTGAAGAGTCCAAATCCTGAGCGCAGCGTTTAGAGTTCCTTTGAGATAATGTTCGATGGTATCTGAGGATTTACCAGTGTGAGGTGAGTGCGCTGGCGAGTATGTTTTATGAGGATGAGGGTTGGGGATGGTAGTTGGGCTTGGCATGATCGGGCGCCTTCCTAAAAACAAGTTGTCAACAAAAAAGTAAAATGCCGTGTGATTGGGGCTCGTTTCTAACACGATGTCGCTTGCGAGATGGCTTCGGATTTTGTAACGCCAACCCCTGGATGGGAAATCCTTAATATAAAGCCTCGGCTTGTTCTCTCCGCCTCTGTTCTCATTTTTCTTTCTTGCTACTCTAAATTTTTGTGCTCGGTGCCTCGTATTGTTGTCGTGAACAATAGTGGCAGCTCCAGCCTCGCAACACCCTCAAATACGGCAGGCGTTTGTCAGTGGATCCTGATTTTCTAACATGGTCGCCCACAACCCTCTGTTCCACGGACGATGGACCTTGAAAAGATTCAAGGCCACTGTAGTAAACGACATATGGCCAGAAGTCCTCTTCTTCACCTTGATTGCCACGAGTACGTTCACAAAAATTCGTGATCTTGCCGGGTACTAATCTGCTCCACATCCAGTGGTGTCTTGTGTGTCAGAATTGACTCCCCACAAGCTTATCCTCTCGAATCAACTTTTGACGGTTCTTGGTACGGTGCTCGGTTTGGTCATTTCCTTTAGGACGTCCTCAGCGTATGAGAGGTAAGTTTCGTTCCGTTATTTTCGAATAGTTTCTTAAGAATGGCGCATATAGATATCAAGATGGACGAAAAATGTGGACAAATATCATGGTCGCCTCGAGAAATCTAGCCATCATGGTAAGTTCATGTGATTGTTCAACAGCTTGATCTCTGATTGCTATATAGTTATGGATCCATGTACCATCCGTACGGGAAGGTGGAGAGGCAGAGACCTTGAAGGGTATTATCGAGAAGAAAACAATGATCAATCTGGTAAGTTCACTACTTTTAAAATTTCTAGATCAACTTAATGGCTTTCATTGCAGATCCAAGCGTTCTCAGTCTCAGTCAAAGTGTGTTTGTGTTTCTCTAATTTATTTTTAACGACTTATTTCACTCCCCACAGCACTTCTTGAGAGGCGAACCAGGTGTTTATTACCAGGATCTCTATCCTCTCATCTGCTTCCTTCCCCGATACGCCAACCCGAAGGGTGATCATTCAGGATACGATATGCTCCCCCTCTGGAGCGCTTCAGACGACCTCCCTGTTGATGAGCTTCACCACGGACTTCATGGAGCCAACGTGCGCAGTGCCCCGGATACTATTCACCATCCACAACGCACGACTTCCCTGCCCACCCATTCACATAATGAAACCATGATCGATGATAATAAATCTGAAACTAGCTGGTTCCGTTCCTTGACCAAGAGCCCTAATGCTTCTGTTCGTCCTTCTCGTCGTAACACATTTGACCCCGAAAAGGTCCTCCCTGAAGTCCACAGCACTCGACCTCTCAGGCCTGCACGCAATCCTCCTCAGGAGTCTGTCTATGACTATTTCCCACTTTTGAGATTCTTCCGATGGTGTGTACGGAAAGTGTTGCGTCGTGCCAAGCCTGCCGGTGAGGATGAAGCGCGCAGGAAAAAGAAGAGCCTCGATACTGTTGAAAGCAATGTGCCCTTGGAGATATGCATGGTCTTATCAAGTTACACTGGGTGTAAGTGTTTACGCCACTAACGCCATTCCATCCCACTAAAGAGTCCGTATAGATTTAATGCAGAAAAGCCTTCTTCAGCCGTCAATTGCCACTGGTGTCACGAATAATATCACCATGCTCCAAGACACCATGTCCAATCTTGAACGTATTCGAAACACTCCATTACCATTCGCCTATCAAGCCCATTTAAGGATGTCTTTGTGGTATGTTGGACATCCTCTCTGTCACATTTAATCCTTCATGTGACGTTGTGCCATCTCTCTAGGTTGTACCTCCTTTTCTTACCTGTCAGTCTTGAGTTCGATATCTTAATCTTTTGCATGTCACTGACCCCGGCTTTTAGTTCCAAATATATGCTGCTTTCCGTTGGTATACTATTCCCGGTACTGCATTTGCATCTTTCTTGCTTCTCGGATTCTTGGAGATTGGGCAAGAAATGTGAGTTGTTTTGAGTGCAGCACAGCTGCCGCACTATCTGACTTTTCCGGTGTAGTGAAAATCCGTTCAACTACGATTTGAATGATCTCGGTGCGTACAATCAAAATGATCCTTCAATCAGGAAACTCATCGTACGCTAGATCTTGACCACTTCTGCCTCTCAATTCAACGCGAACTTCACGAGATTACTGCTGTGAGTCACGTTGTCACTTTTGTGAAGTATAATCCCTGACTTTGCGAGGTTAATAGTACACTAACCCTGAGCCTTCTTCGTACCTTTTCGGTATCTGGTGAGTATAACTAACCACGATGTTGGTGTGCAAAACTCATGCGTAAATTTCATTCAGGAACCAACCCTTCGCCCCTTCGGACCGTCGTAGCGCCCATGATATTGTTAAGCATGGCGCTGAGTACCGTCTCCCCGATCACCACGACGGACCGGAACCAGGCATGGCGAGCATCAAGCGAACTTTGGTCAACAGCTGGAGGGAGGTCGACAGGACGACTCGCGACATTTAAACATGAAATTTCTACGAGACACCATTATTCCACGAGTTTATTTCTTTTCTTTTCTCTTCTTGGTAGAGCAGCGTTTCTTTCCGCGATTGCCTCACGTATATAAAAGTAAGGTTTGGGATATATGGTCACTCATTTAGCAGCTATTTAATCTAGACGTACTATCATGGATCTTCCGTTGAACGGATGTGGACAATGCATACATACACTCTTTCTGAATTCCCCATATTTGGATGTTAAGATAAGTGGCGGCGCACAAAGGGTAATATGATTTTTAAACATGAGGCTCAACACGTTTAAGGCATGTGTTATGGTGTACACGGACATAATATTCGGAGAAATAGGCTTCAACAATAAAAACATAAAGAGCCGATTCCGCTACCGCCGCCGCACGACGGGGGACAAAGGGGACTTGCACCCAGATCTTCTCGATAGAGTGTGAACGTCCACCCACGAATCGTCTGGCCCGAAAGCCACTAGATGGCCAAAGCAGCAACAAAGGCCAAAGCGCCAACCCGCCAAAGAGATATGCGTGAAAGGCACGAAATTTCGTCAAAGCCGTCCATTGAGAATGTATATCAATGGCCGTCAATGAGATTCGGGGAGTAGAACCAGACATACACCTCGACACCCCTTTCGACATCCCTCCAGCGCCACAGCAAATATAGACATGTTGACGCGTAGTAAAGCACGAGCCCTTGCTGCCGACAACACCACCACCATTGTAAGCCCTTCGGCAACAGGCCAAGGCACCCACACGCGATGGAAGTACCCTGCTGGGCGGGTTCCATGTCCTTGTCCATTATCACCATCTCCACCCTCTGGAAGCGGATCGGGGTCGTCTTCATCCTCCCCTTCCCCAGCCGGATCGACTGGATCTTTATCGTCCCATGCCACCTTGTCTGATTCATCCCTATCATCCCTTTCCGACGCGTCCTCCAATATCACATCCCAGGAATCCCGCAACCAATTTCTACCTTGGGTTCAACCGCCCGCGACCCCAGCACTCAACTCGCCAAGGAAGCTGCAACGGAGCCCGGCAATGCGCCGATACGTTTATGGCAGTACCTATATTATCCAGGAAGCTCCTCCTGATGAGAATATGATGGAGCGCAGGCTTGAGGAAGTGTTTCAAAGGGAGTGGGAAAACTTGATGCAGTCCAGGCAGATCGCGGTCCAAGCTCGACAGGCCTATGAGGCAGACGATGAAAGTGACGCAATGGATACTAATAGTGAATACAGCCGAGGAGATACGGAGCCGCCAGAAGTTGTCCCGCCCAGAGCTGGACCATCCCGCCGCCCTCGGCCGTTGGGACCCTACGGAACCGAGATCATCGACCATGAAACTTTCACACCAGAGTCGTCCGAGCTTCCTGTATATCCGCAGCAGTGGGTATCTTCGAGAAAATCTTTGAAATGGCAGCCAACAGAGTGTTTCAATCAAGTGGCTTGATCACCCCTTGACGCACATACTATATGCCTATGCCCCTCGTTCTTTTATCATATGCCCCCTTTTCCTTTAAGCTGTGCCCCCTTTTCCTTTAAGCTGTGCCCCCTTTTCCTTTAAGCTGTGCCCCCTTTTCCTCTTTCCTATGCTCCCCTTTCCTATGCTTCCATTTATATGTTCTCCTAGAAAATACCCCAACTGTTTTTGTAACCGTACTTTGTAAATTTCTGCCGAATAATGAGCTGTGTTCGAACACTTACAGGGGGGCGTTGTGACCTGCAATTGGCTAATGAAATGTAAAAAAAAATTCGCAAGGTCGTTGGTCAACTCGACGACTTCACGTGACTGGGCTTACCTAGCGGACCTCGAAGTTTCCGACTCTTTGAACTTGAAACCACAACGTCACAACCTATTTTTCCTTCAGTACACATGGATGCAAAGTACGGCCCAAGGGCTCCATGAAACTCCAGGCATCCATGAATGAAACCGACAAGCTCAGTGCTAATCTAGTCGGGATCCAGTACTACTATATGCGCAACGATGCAGCTCAAGGAATGCTTGCTTGTTAGTCGCACCCCAGCGATCCCCCATGTCCTCGAAAATCACGACGTGTCTGAATTGGGACACGTCGCCGTTTGATTGTGATCTATTCATTCGCATGTAAATTCCAGCTAGGGGCTATTTCAATCCTAGAGGCATGGAGTATACTCGTTGGGGAGGAAATCTGCCCTGGCATCTTTGTCAAATATAGGTGTCCAGTGTGCGTTCTCACATCGAACAGCATCTAGTTCCCAACTGTATAGCTCTGTGGTTTCTCCGGATACCACCCCTTCTGCTTTCCCAAACAATTTGGGCGAAGCCATAATATCAATCAGGAAGCCGTGAAATGTAGATATACCCTTCTTTCAATGTGTTTTACACGTTCTTTTGATGAATTGTTGATGTCATTTTGTCCTGGCATGTACAAATATGATATCTTCAGCTTCTCCCACCCCTCTTCATAGCTTAGTTGGAGATATGTCTGACCCCCGACGATCAGCGATTATTGTTTACCCGCAGTAAAATTATGGTGGTCCATTCAAGGTGAGTGCATATCAAGCATATCTGTGCCTTTGTGTGCGTCCGTCAGATTTCCCGGTTATACATAACTTTGTTCGACCGAACAGACCTCGAAGATTTCTTTAAGGACCTAGAAGTACTTTGGGCGCATCGCTATCCCGAAATAAGTCTAGGGCCTGGTAACAAATTCAAGTGTTTCATTTCATTGGTCTTGTTCGTATATTGACTGGCGCTGATCACCATCTTTACGTCCAGAGCTTGGCGCTTAGCGTCAAAGTGAATTTCCTGTCCGTGGTCGACGCCAGAAACCATCCATTCCATCTCACACATTCGCGCTTGGTATTATGAAAGATCCGAGTTACACCCCTGCCGTATGGTACCTCAAGTA
>MU150528.1:0-14503 GCA_015584075.1 Collybia nuda | reverse complement strand
GATCTGAAGTCATGCTTGGGTTTATGGGGGCATTACACCATCCTCATTACCCCAGAAGCTATTTAACTGAAAAAATGTATGGCAGTGCATCGTCTAGATAAATATGAATGAGGAGGAGGTGAGGTGCTATGTAGTAGGTTGGGGTGGAGATTGGGGGGGCGCCGACCGGGTCCCGGGATACGCCTTCGCGCGTCGTGTATGGTGGCAGGTATTCGGACCAATTTTGGAGTGTGGCGCGGATCGTCTAGACACACAAATAGTCGCCCCAAGAGAAATGTGCAAAGGGGTTCTTGGTTAGATTTAGTAGAACGTAAATAATTGTTAAGGTGGCTCGCCATGGGAGAAAATGGATCAGAGTGGGATTGGGTGCCCTTTGCCGCAAATATGTGACATCAATATTAACACATTACTTGCCTCAATTTTAGAACGAATACTGGAAAGAGGGAGATACCAAAAATCTGGTAAGTATAAGCCAGTTTGGAACATGCGAATGCGGCATTACTCACATCAAATCTCACAGCAGGCACGTAATCTCCGGTCTCAATCCCATAATTCTAATATCAATTACACAGGTGCTCCGCGCTTGCAAGCGATGAGGAGCTGGTAAACTCATGTAAAAAAGAAGATCCGTACAGGCTGCAGGGGCGCGCCGAGAAAGAAGGATAGTACATACTCATATACCCCATGGGACCCTTGTAATCACTCTATCTCCCTACCGCATGGATTTGGCAAGGATTGAGCCTCCAGGCGCCCGATAGTATTGAGAGTCCACGTTATCCATTATTAGCCCTGGCACGGCTATAGAATGTCGTGATACTGAACGTGTGACATCCTCTTTCATCACCTAACGACTTTAAAAGCCAGTCCTATAACCTAGGGGTTCTCCAAGATGCAAGGCCACCACCGGAACAACCAGGAAAGCGAGGTGCGAGGACATGAAAAAATAATGAAAAGAAGATGGGCTGCGATATTTCGCGCACTATGTAATATAACGTGTGAAGTTTAGATGAGCGCCTAATATAAGGAGAGAGAATAGTATTCCGAGGACGAACACAAGTTGTTGCGTGGCAAAATTAGGTCCATAATTTCATGTGAGCGATAAAATTGCGCCGATGAGAGCTGCAGCAACCGTTGATTAGGAATACAATTAGGCGGCATGAGGGAAGAGAAACAGAGCCTGGTCGCAGTTATGGTGAAATGGTGAATGCGCTAGATTGGGTACCAAGTGCTTTGTACCCCTTTCTGACGGTATTTCCTGGAAAGTAGTCAACATAGTAGGGTAATAGTGCAAGAATATAAATATTTTTTTGACTCACGAGTTTTAACGATGCGGAAATGCTGGTCCAATGACTGTTAATTTTGTCGCATGACGTGTGAAAAAGATATGCATGAATCGAAGATCGACCTGGGTAACATGACATGACGCTGCCCTGCCTACACTCGGTGGCCCTGCCTTAAGGATGCCATACTCATTCAAGTCCTGAGCCTCACTGCCTTTTCTACTCAAAAAGGGGGACTACGGGACTTATGTTGAAACTCCCGTCCGGTTCTGCCTTTTGTGACGAGTGGCCAAACTCAAGTACAACATCATCAATCCAGGCGATCACGGTCATAGTCCGGATTCTTGTATTATGAAGGTACAACTTTAAACCAATGACTAGTAGCTCAAGTTACGGGATGAACCTGATTTTTAACGTAAGCTAAATAAAATCCCTGATGTGTCATAACGTACCTCATAGCAGCTCAAGCCAAACAGAAATTGTCTGGGGCACATCTGAAAGATTTGATAGGTGTACCTGTGTTCACATGAAGACATTGTCCGTTTTGATTGGCGAACGTATGCTTGTATAACACGTCGAAGCGACCATTAGGGCATCCAGCACCTTCATACATAGTGATACAATGGTTTCCTCCCTCAACGACCTACATATTGCGCAGCGTAAGAAAATGGATAAACATGTTGGACAGATAATAAATATTGGCCTTGATTGAGTGACGAGTGTCGAAGGAACGACAAGAACCGTCACAGGGGACATTGTTTCCTTGGGCACCATTACACGCCGTTCCACTCCAAGCAATGACTGCATTGACCGACGGAGCTACGAGGGCAAAAGTGACGAGGGCAGTAATAATAGTAGCAAAGGAACGCATGCTGACGAAGGAGAAGAGGTGGAAAAACCAGAACACAGTTAAGGGGGTGTTGAGTCTTCTCCCATGCACTCATCATCCCATATTTATAGGATTCACGTTTGCCACTTTATGGTTAGAAGCAAAGAGGTTTGCTTGGCACATATCTCCTCGGGTTTCAGGGCATCACATCGTTATACACTCGCCGCATTTGTCGGTGCTCGTAAGGAGCAGACTCCTTCATACGAGGTAGAACAGAAACTCCAGATGATATATCAAAAGACTTGGGTGATCACTGATTATCCACTGGAATACCCCAAAGCGCCAGCCCGCCCACGGGCCTAACACGTATCGGGATAATTGCCGAACTACGTACACCTTGTAAAAGGCTTCATAGTAACCACCTGAAGGCCAGAAGTTATGAGTTGAACCCAACGTTGAGTTTGGATATACATACAAGTTGGGGATGCCTGCGACAGTATCAAAACACCGTGATCTAGGACCTGTTTGTTATTTAGGGTCGCTGAAAACTGGGGCTTCACGGGCAAGCGCCGAGTGGTCACGATGTTCAAAGTATTATGCACATTTTCCGCATGGATAATAGGTGATCACATTCCTACCCTGCAGCGCGAGTATGATTTTGAAAAGAGCAAGAGGAGGTCGAACTTGGAGGGTTGTTTGCTTGTGAAAGGCAATTTGACTTGAGCTCGAAGAGGGAGCCGGAAAAGTCTGGATCTTATGTAACCCGCTGTCTTTTCTTGTTCCTCTTCAACCTGCTCAGTGCTAACCCAACGCATAATGACCCAAGACTACTCACCTCACCGTGAAGATTAGAGGACTACTTGGGTGGCCCAGGGGTGCAGTTACAATTTGGATATACGTAGTTTAGAAAGACCATCTTTTGCAAAGGGAACTAGAGCCGGTTTACAAGCTCTAATGATGGAAACAGGTTAATTCAACAACCTTGAAAGGCGCGGTTGCGTAAGAAAAAAGTGTATGAGTGTATATTAATCAGAGGAAGTTACGTTCAACCTGGTTACTTTCTCCCTGGAGTCCCCGGTCTTTTCTTGATTCCGTCTTCATGGTGGTGGCGGGTCTTGATCACACTTCTACAACCAAACTACATACATATAACACTTCTCCAGACTTTCGACCACAATCTAGGACATGAGTATCAAGAACCGTAACGAAATACGATAAGTTAGTGAAAACCGATGAACGAATTGTCGGGAGTAAGTCGATGCGTCGATCCCGCTTCTGACCAGCTTCCATGGGCAGGACTGAGGAGACTTCCCAGAGAGAGCTTACGAGTAACATATAAGCCTCTCCGATCTCAAGTCTTTTGGGGACGAACTGGATCAAATAAATTTAGGCTCTGGCATGAGAGCAAAGCGGTCATATTAAATTTGATGCCTCAACGACTGTGATAAATGTCCTCTTCAGGCGGATCTAGAGTAGAAGCAATCAACTACTGAGGACTGGCGAGGCCAATGCTTAGGCCTCGTACCCAGCTGCAGGAATCAGGTTGGGCAAGCATTGAAAAGATTCAATAGGGGACCCTTCCCATAATTTAACACAGTTTTCTTGTGCTACAGTCTGGGGAATTTTAATTAGCGCCAAATGGCCGGTGTGGGATCTACGCTCACAAAGGCTTGTACCCGATAGACAACCAATATGAGGGCAGCGATAATAGTAAAAATATTGGCAGAACGATGCATCTTGTCGTGGTTCAAGATTGTATAAAGCTTTCCGCAGTATCAGTGTATCACACATATCTACACAGATCATTCGGCTGTGAGAACATCGCTCGCTCAGCCCCTTCCATCTCCATAAAGAACTTATTATAAATAACCAAAGCCATAGGTATACAAGTCCTTGTAAGTAGTCCATAGAGTACCACCAATAAACATGCTACACAACATAAACAAACACCAAAGCAACGATAACCTAAACTGATAAGATAAAGTCCAACTGCTCTACAGAAGGGTAATGGTAGGACTGGTTCATTGCATTTCTGAACCGTGCGGGAGAGAAATTTCCGGACTTCCATGCCTGGGTTGGTCGGAGATCAGGAACAATGCTTTGCCTAGCAAGTCGATTTACCACGACGGTGATGGGTGGACGGGTTGCGGGGTCATATGCCCAACACTCCATCATCAACAACCATATTGGTTTGGTAAGGCCCCACCTAGCTCTTGGAGGGCTGGTTGGAGGTGGGCAGCTCGGTTTCACGCCCTGAATAATCCGTAATGTAGTTGTCGGGTTCGATAGATTGAAAAATGGGGCGCGGCCGGTGAAGATCTTGTGAAAGGCAGCCATTACTAATTAGTACAGACGTTGACTACGATTTGGCCATAAGGGCTCACCTCGTAACATACACACGACCAAGCATACACATCACTTGCTTTTGTGTTCTTAACATCCTCGTCATTCTCAAGCAGCTCAGGTGCCTGCCATCGTAAGGAGCCTCCTTTAGATGCTGGAGAGGACTGAGAGGTCCAAGTAAGGATTTGGGGATCCGTAATCGCTGAAAGGCCAAAGTCAGCTAGGCATGCAATCCCAGAAGAGTTGACAAGTATGTTGGGCTGATCAAGTAGTTGTTAGTCTGAACACTTTTTAAAGATTAAGGATATTCACCCCTTTCAAATCACCATGGATAATGTCCCGTGCATGCAGATACGAAACTCCAGCGGCTACGTCGAGAGCCTTCGGGAGGGGTCACTTGGTTAGCATGATACATACGGCCGGAGGTACCTCGTACCAAGTGTAAGCGATTAACATCAGAGTTACGTTCTAGATATTCTCTGATATGGCCATGTTCTATCCATGGAGAAACCAAGCAGAGACGATTACGATATCGGTAGATTCCATAAAAAGGAAGCAAGTTCCGATGTGATAGTTGACCCCACAGGATGGCCTCACGGGAAAACTGCTGTGTTGAAATATCAGTCTGGTAAGCATGCAGCGGTTTTCAGATCGTGAACCACCTTTACAATATACTCCACTTGCGAAGATTGATATACCCTGATTAACTTGATACATACTACTTGATTTTGGAACCGCCCCTGGTGTATATCTGCGAAGCTACCGGCTGCGACGGGATCTTCGCTAATGGCCTGAACTGCATCCTTCAAGTCAAAACACTTTGGATATAGTAGTGATTTCTTGGAGAGCCTTTGCATTGTCACCACGAGCTGACGCCGGAATGCAGGTTCAAGGTCAGGTGCATTCATCAACTGAAAACATTTCATCAATGAGTGGTTCTGCAACAGGGTGTTTTGCACTTACTGTTTGCAACAAATCAAGAACCATTTGTGCCTGAGGACCTCGGTAAAGTAAGAGTCGCTTGTATTCGGTCACATCTTCGAATGCCTGTTCGAGTCGCTCGACAATCGGGGCGATCATTGAAGTATCGATGAAGCGTCGAGGGTGTCCCCCGCCTTCATGAACATTCGATAAGGTTTCCGATACTCCAGCATCTCCACGTTGGACCTTTTTCCAATTCTTTTCCCGAGAATTATCTTCTTCGAGACCTTCAAACCGACGTTTCTTTTCGCGACTTTGCCAAGGAGCCGAGCCGCCGATGTCAGATTCGGAAGCCCTCGATTCTGATACCTTTTCTGCTTCGACTGGCTCTCCCCATGACCTAGCCTCGAGTCCTCCACCTCTCCCGTTCATTTGTGCATATATCCTCTCATGGGGTTGCCTCACCTCGCGTTCCCGCTTGATAGTTGCTCCTAGTATGATTCGTGCATATTGAGTAGGCCACCAAGCTTCTTTGAAAAGGGAGGAATTTGATAACGTTAACACATCATAAAGGGTTCCCATAACGGTTCGGTACAATTGAACTACCGTTGTTTTGTCTTCCTCAGTGACCTTGGAAAGAATATCTTCGAAGCGGTCTGGATGCCATGTTGCTATAAGAAACCAAATATGGTCTCTCAGCAATCCGATCTCGTAAGGTTTGAAGCAGAATGGGTAGAAAAGATAAATTTCGATCGTGGTGTATGTCACTTCATCAGTGGTCGACAATGACTTTATTGTGGGCCATGGAAAATCCCTCCATTGGACATGTTCTACTTCTTTGAGGCTCTTCCATTGGTGGAGGTGATTCTTTGTGAGCCTCCAAAAATCATCCAAGCTCATTGAGCAGCGCTCCAAATCTCCGAATTTACTTTGCTCTTCCTCTGTTGCTGACGGTGAACAAGATGTGGTAGAGGTTAATCGATGGACTTGAGGGAGAAAGTGCTCGGTTTCGTCTCCCGCGAACCCTCCTCGTGTTTCCTTTAGTGATTCCAGGAGGAGAGCTTTAATTTTAGCCCAGCGGCGCTCCTGTCGTTCGTGCTCTAGCTGAGCGTGAAAGGCTTCTGCAGCGAGACCTCGGGTATGCGTTAGAGCCTCTTCGTACTCTGTAGATGCGTGTTTCCGCTCTGACGCGCTAATCCAGGTAGATTTCAACTTTGACTCCAGGTTGCCTCTCGCGTTGTCAACTAAGGGCTGCAAGCTATCCTCAACACTCATCCTCAGGACCGCTTTCCATTGGACATTTGGTTCAATGTCGGCCTCATACTGTGGATAGAGAGTGGTTGGTATGTAAGCCGCGGGATTGTAGGAATGAGTGTTGGGAATGCTCCCTGGAAATTTGTCGTCATTGCTCAATGGTGTCGAAACCCCACTGGGTATTGACGTTTCAGGTAACAGAATACCAGGCTCGGTAGTATCAGAGTCCGAGTCAGACTCAGAATAGTCTTCCTCCCCGTTCTCGATCGTGTCCATGATTTCTTGCTGTCGTTGCTTGAACGCTTCATCCCATTGAGGTAGTAAAGCTTCGTTGACTTTTCTACGACACTCCCGTCGTTCGCGTTCGAGCTCTTCCTGAAATGCCTCTACAGCCAATTTCTGAATGTCGCCTACTGCGTTTGTATACTCAGCGGTAAGGTGCTCCTGCTTATCAACTCCAATTAAATCCCTCTTGAGTTTGGCTTCCACTCCCGTTTCCACATCCAGTAACATTAATTCTACAAATTCATAGATCCTGGAACTTAATTCGCTCTTCCATTGGGTGTTTGGCTCGATATCAGGTGTCAGTAAAGTACTTGATGGCAATGCTGTCATCTAATTAACTCGACGAATCGTCAGAAGATGGGTATAAGTACAGAGATGTTGTAATGCGTACCTTACGCGGACAATAGGCGCGACATAAAGGCGATCGATACACTGGCAAGGCCTGAAATGACTTGAACAAGAAACGAAAGGAAGACCCGATCCGTACAATGAATTTAACAAGACAGAATATCGGTGTGACTTAAGTGTGCTAAGCGGCGTCCTCGAGGCTGTTGAATCCGGCATTCCGGTATTGTCCCGTGAAAGCTGTTATAAAGCGCTTGTGCAGGTACATCGACATCATACCGATTGTCCGGTGACAATATAGTTATACATAACTTGCGCATATTTCCGGCGGAGCCCTAACACAAACGTGTATTACACAAAGGTACACCGATACGAGGTCGTGTCGCCATTGCCTCATGGTACATGTCTCTATCGGTACAATTCAGACTCTAAATCGACATAATGTTTAACAGCCTTTGCGTATGTATCATTACATGATAAGATACTATCAAGATCCTTCATCAAAGGGTGCTCGTAGCGCCTGGGCAGACTCCACGAAGGGATATAGGTTCAGGGGCCCTGCTTGAAACACATCGAACAAGCGGTTGGCTGTGTAACGGTGTCGCCGATGCCTGGGCAAAATTTGGTGGATCGTAGGTCCAACATTCAGATATCATATCGCAAATCGGGCCGATGTCGTGTCGAATTTTAAGAGTCATGGACCTTCTGTCTGTCTGCCCACCAACGATCCTCCTCGCCAAACTCTGCCTGAAATCGTTGAACTAGCCTTTCCCGCATGCTGGGATCTACAGGGTTTCTTTCAATTGGATTCTTACGGGCGACCCCTGGGGACGATTTTTTGTATCTTGCGCGACCCATGCTACCTACGGTCAGTACAAACTTTAAGCAGCTGTATAATTATATATATATATATAATATAAGTTACCCCAGAATATACCAGCAGACGTTGGCTAATATAGGCCATCTTGGAGGGTGCTTTCTCCATATGGTAAGAAGTTAAGTACGGGAATGTGCTTTGACATTCCGTGAACCAGACCAAAAATCGTGAAGATTGATATCGATGTTGGTCTTAGTAGAATACAGCCAGTCCAAGGTCAGGTCTCCTTTGGGCAGTGACAGAACCAGTGTCACAGGCCCTCACCTAAATCCCTCTCCCGAAGTAGGTATATACGTCTACCACAATGTTGCAAGCTTCTTATTTCAACAATATTAGGTACATTTCCCTACTAATAACTTCTCTCTAGTACCAACCAAGATTAATGTTACGTGTGTTACGGTCGGCGCAATCGTTATCCGCTGTACCTATCCGCCTTTCCCTATTGTGAATCTATCACGCCAGGACGGTAGCGCCGAAAATATATTACAATGAGATAAACCTCCCTCGACTTCAAACGGAGAAAGGAGGCGAGCCAGGGGATAGCTAGCTAACCCTTGAAGCCTTGGCAAATAGACCTACACGAGGCCAGACAAGCACCAGGCTGCGTACCGTGTGCTGAACGGTCTTGAACGAAATGTCGTCCGCCAGAGTCCGAAAGACTATATACCGATGTTCTCCAAAGCACGCAGCGTGTCTGCCACAGATGCCTCTAGCGTTTTTGACTGCTCTTTGTCTTCTAGTCCGTGAAAACCTAAGAATTCATCCCCCCGACCCTCTAGCGGCCTTGGGTCAAGCTTAGGTAGAAGTCGTTTATGTACGATCTCTGATGCAGTCGGCCTGTGTGCGGGATCATGCACCCAGCAATCCTGCATTAGCGCCCACATATGGTCCGTCAAGCCCCGATCAAAGTAAAGACTGCCAACAGGGCGCAAGGGGCGCTCGCCTTCGACAACTTTCATGATGACGGCCCAATGATTGAAGATATGTGGAAAGGGATAGTTTCCGGTGAAAATCTGACAAGCACTATGGGTTTTGTACTGCCATACGTTTGTGGCTAGGGAAAGAACGCACCTCATAACACACGAAAGCGAAGGCATAGATATCGCTTGCCTGGCTTCTGAGATTAACAATATTGGGATCGTTCAACTCAGGAGCCTGAAATCTGACCGTCCCGCCTTTGGGATCACCAGATGAAAGGGCTGGGGTTTTCAAACCTTGTGAATCCACCACTGAGGAAAGGCCAAAATCTGCAAGGCAAGCCCGGTGTGAAGCAGTAACAAGTATATTGCACTAGCCAGCGTCACGTCAGCACCATGAGAATGACTTGAGGGCGTCAACCCACTCCTTTCAAGTCTCCGTGAATGACACCACAATTATGAAGGTACAATATCCCAGTAGCAATATCCGATACCTAGCGATGAGCTTGAGGTTGATTACCATGCAGATAACGCAAGAGATGGCGTACCAATAACTGCCTGTCAGCTCCTGGGTGATTCCTAATGTATTCATTAACATCACCATAATCCATCCAAGGCGATACAAGCCCGATCCTGTCACGTTTGTCGCCTATCCGATATATCCCAATGAAAGGGAGTACGTTAATGTGCGCGAGTTGACTCCATAATACAGCTTCTCGGGAGAATGCCTTGAAACAACATGAGATGGGAGTAGAGTGAATAACAAACCGCGATTCCCGTGGCTCGTACCTTCAGTGGTATATGTTGATCCGACTTTTGGTACATTTTGACTACCTTAAGGCACACAGGCTTGCCCCGGAAATGACCCCTGTAAATTTCACCGAAGTGTCCGTCTGTTATTGGACCTTCACGCTCAACTAGGACATTTGTTAAAAATAACCCGTCTGGGACTAGCTCTGATTTCCTTGAGAGGCGTAACAAAGCCTGAAAGAATTTGGTTCGGCACCGTTCGCTAAGTCGGAACCGATCTAGTAACTGTCGGATATACATATTAACACAATTACAGTTATTGGCGACTGGGAAGGCCTCACAGTCTTTAGCAAATTGAGAAGATATTGTGCCACGCAACCCTTATGACTCACAAACCGTTCATACTTGTCCAAGTCGTTGAACACATGTATAAGTCTGTCACATATATCAGAGATTCGCAGTCCACTTTCTATCCTTGAGTCGCCAGAGTGTGGACTTCCCTGGTGAGCTATGACCTCACTGTGGGTCGAAAATGGTCTGTATGGGGGACCGGCACCGGTACAGGACGCCCGTGCATTCCTGAAAGTAGTAGGATAATAATGTGGAGATGCAGGCTGTGTGGATGGGCGAAAGTGCGAAGTAGTTGGAGAAGGTATTCGATTAGGTGACTCTGAAATTACCGGAATTTCTGGGTAATAAGATTCAGCTGAGCTCAGAAGAAAATGATCAAAGGCAGAATACTTACCTTCGTCCTCATTGAACACTTTCCATGGCTTGCCTTCCTCTAGGGTGGTTGGGGTGAGAACCGACCGAAGAAGAGTTGGTGTCCCAAAATCAGACCGTGGCGACCCGGGTCGCCTTCTCCTGCGACGTGCCAACTGTCTAGGGGAAGGGGTGCGAAAACAATAAGTATTTTCCGGTGATAGGGGGGTTGGCGTAAAGGGGCGAACAGGTATTAGGTCATCGGCATGTGTTCCCCGTGCCTCGAAGCATTGTGAGGTACTACCAACCAATGTCAACCGTACGTCCGCTCTCTTAGGTGTCCGAGGGAGTAGGAACGGTCGGGGTGAAGAGAAACGCTTAGAAGGGGATACAGGACGCGACGATTGAGAGCGGTAGCTTGGTTGACGATCATCGTCATTCTCACGGTTTCGGACACCTAGAGAAATGAGAGATGTCATATTATTGGTTATCGATGGTGGTGGAGAGTATGCGATAGTTGGACGAGATTGGGTGTAGTTAATCGCAGCCGCATTTTGATGGTATATTTCGTTTCCGCGGGTATTAAGGATAGGACCAAGGGGTGAAGATATTGGTTTAGGTGCATAAACGACATGGGTTGAAGAAACCTTGACATCGATATCCTCATGTTGAACCCGATCTAGTGCCTCTCGTTCGTGTCCCCGAAAAATCACCAATTCTTCTAGTGAGGATTCTTCAGTATCCGAAGTTTGACGCTTTTGCCTATCGTCATTTTGGCCACGAAGCTTCAAGAAGTCGGCCGCGGAGCGGCTTCGGTTGCGAGAACTAGAGAGATGTTCATTTACAACAAGTGTGGATGCCGAATTTCCAGAGATAGCGTGAAATGGCATTTAGGTGCGCCTGAACCAATGAATGTTTAAAAGGCACCGGTAGCCAATGGCACGAAACGAGAATGCCTCGAATCTCTCCCAGGCTTGCCCGTTACTTTAACATCATGCAGCAGGTAAACATGAGGCACGTTGCTGACCTGCGTTAAGGGCGTGCCCGAAAAGTCATATATATATCAGGTAATTCCAATACAATCATTCCCACATACCCTCAGAGGGCACAGCTTGAGGATCGATGGATGAGAAAGGGTCATGAGAAATGTGTTCAAGGCCTTGCAAGTTTAGGGTCTTCTTGATTGAATATGCGATGCATACTGCAAAAGCGGTTAGGTGGATTTCAAGTGGATTGCCTTTGTCAATATATGTATGCAGTTGCGTACATGTAACTGGTTTATGAATTTAGTTGACTAGCCTGAGAATCTAGTGTTCAGCGTTCAGGTACAGCCTCATAACAAACGGCGCTTTACGCCCGACGATTAAAACCACTTGGCTGGGGGGTTGAGCAATTATTTTCTCCCTACATCCTGTAAACCGGAGTGGGCCAAATGGAGAACGCCCATAAGCAAAAATAGGTAAAGGGGAACTATTTTATAAGTGGGTTGGGTGGGGACAGGTGGGGACTCGAATATTCAATATTCAGTACTCAGTGCCAAGAGGCTTGAGTTCGGGTAACAAATACCGAGGCCCGACGTGACATCGTAACGGTCACACCTGTGTGGTCGTTCTACGATCCCTTTCTTTCTCCATCAACGATGGTCTCACCACCAAAGCCTTGGGAGAGGAACGGCGGAGTTGCCGCCTCGTCACCAACAACCCTAAGCACAACTTCGCCAACGATACAGACTTCGACGACAACATCTGCGATTCCTTCATCTTCACAGGTCCCGACTGTCCCAGAACGACCAACAGCGTTCAGCGCACCATCAACGACCATGGCGTCCCCTTATTCAGGCTACGGAGGAACATCTCCCTATTCTAGAGTGGGGGGTACATACGGTGGATATGGTGGTCTGGGATCATATGGTTCTACATATGGCGGATATGGAGGTATGGGCATGGGTTCCTACGGTGGTGTTGGGTCTTATGGAGGTATGGGCACATACGGCGGAATGGGTTACGGAGGCTATGGAGGCATGGGAATGGGAATGGGGGGTATGGGTATGGGGGGTATGCTGGGGCCCAATGGCATGCCGATGGATCCCAATAATCCATCGCTGACGCAAGCTTTAGAATCAACGACCCAAAACACCTTCACTCTGCTACATTCTATTGTCCAAACATTCTCTGGTGTTGCTCAAATGCTCGAATCTACATTCATGGCGACACATTCTTCATTTTTTGCCATGGTCGGGGTCGCCGAACAATTCGGACAACTTCGTAATGCCCTCGGCAGTGTCTTAGGGATATTTGGGCTCCTCAGGTGGCTTCGAGAGCTTATTACTGGTCGCCCAAGTCCGGCAACTGGCCTAAACAGTGAATTCCGAGAATTCATCAATGGTCGGCCAATACAGGGCCCTATGGCCCCTCCACCTACCAAAACAAGTCGCAAACCTCTCATTATTTTCCTTCTTGCTATCTTCGGTGTACCCTACGCCATGTCGAAGCTCATCAGAATCCTACATGAACGCGCACAGGCTCAGGCTGCTGCCGGTGGACTTGTTGGACCGAATGGCCTTCCTCCTTTGGATCCATCAACACTGACGTTCGCGCGCGCACTCTATCCTTTTACCCCTACAAATCCGACTGAGCTGGCTTTGAAAGAAAATGAAATTGTTGCCATTGTTGGGAAACTTGATCCACGGACTGGTGCGGAAGTTGATCCAAGGGTGGAAGTTGAGGGAGAATGGTGGAAGGGGCGAACAAGAGATGGCCGTGATGGCTGGTTCCCGAAGAAGTGGGTAGAAGTTCTGGAGAGAAAAAAACCTGAAGAGGTTAAGAAAGTGAATTAAAGGTCCCCGGTACCTTTCTGCGGGTGGATTTTCAATTTCATCTGTATTGCCTTCTAGTTCTTGCATATCACGCTGTAATTGGCGATATATCCCGCTCTTTTGTTCCGTATTTAGCATTGTACACGATATAGTTACTCTATGTGGGCAGGTTTGCTCACCCCCTGTAATGCAGATTCCATTTCAAATTTTACCATCTGTACTCGTTTTTGATTACTAACTAGATGTGGTAACCAGTTGATGAAAGAACTCTGTCATGAAACTCGACAGAGGCGAAGAGAACAAACGATGCCTGAAATACAATGTTACTAGTGGTTACCCAGTTTTCTCATCCCTCGGAGATCCGGTAGGACCGTCTGAAAATTCCACAGGTCTCAGCAGCAGTGCCAAAAAAAATTGAGCACCTGCGATCCCTGCCAGAACCCAGTAACCAACTTGCCACGCATGGATGTAGGCTCTAACAATCATCTGACGCCCAACCTCAGGGGGCACGCTGAACACAAGACTGACCGCGTCATTCAGGTTGAGTCCAGACGTTGATGGCAAAGTACGAGACACCGTTTGACGAAAAGTGTTATTAATGACTGGAAGTTGAGAGTTAAAATTAGTATGGCTAAACCTTTAGCTCTCGGACTTACTCGTTCCAACAATTCCAACACCCAGAACACCTCCCAGGCTTGGAGCTGAGCTGACCAAGGCTGTAACAGTGGGCAGCTCATCAGGGGGAAGCCCAACTTGTGCGATGACCATGGATATTTGTGTTCCCTATTGATGTACGGACCGGCGTTCATTTGTACAATTATAGAGTATATAAAAAAACTGACACATCCAAAGCCGAAGCCACAAATCAATGAATAACCGACTATTCTCCCGATCGAGCTCGTTTCGTGTAAAGTAGACATTAAACCCTAAATGATGCTGGTCAGCCATAAAATGACCCCACTAACAGCGCAATTAACGCACCATGCCAACCGGGAGTACTGCAAGAGCGAAGAAAAACAGCGGACGCACGTGGCCAGTTTTGTACGCAACATGATTGGTGATGGTACTTGAGAGTGCTGCCATTGTCAAAAATGGCGTAATGAGTGCGGCAGATGCGATCGCTGAGACGCCGATAACCTGTAGGAACACTATGCAAAATGGCGTTAATAATTTGATGTCGTGGAG
>MU150525.1:0-14636 GCA_015584075.1 Collybia nuda | reverse complement strand
CATGGCACGTGGGGTTACTTTTACGCGTCGCGTCGTTATTAGTATCCGAGGAAACTTAGGACAGGGATCAAGGCACGCCCCGGAGTCAATCCGAGTCGAGGTCAACCGATCCTCGTCTATATTTAATAGTCTCCTGTATTTGGACGTATAGGAAATCGTGAACCTGAATATTATTAGAGTACTATCATCTGACTAGCATATAGTGAGGCCAGGACAAAAAGGCGAGGAAAAGTTCGGCCGGGCACGAGTGACTAGTGAATGGCGATGGACAAGTTGCTAGTGTCTCCCATTATGAGATCGGTTATCTCCTGTAACCCGACCAGTGAGAAGAATTTGTGATTTAGGGAAACAAGCGTGATCCCCGCTGTTCATATATAATAATCATAACCTATGGCCGTTTTCTATTGGTTCCCAAAACAAACATTATTCTTATCGATGATGGAGTTTATTTTCCTATTCGTCAGAAATCATCCTCGTGTTAGTTTTAGCATTCCTATTTCGTGATCATCTCTTCAAAGGGGGTAAGTACAATCCGGAGAATTGAGGCTTTTCCTACATTGAAGCTAGAACCCACTTAATCTCCATTTTTACTTTCCAAGAGGAGGTGAATTCTGTGAAATAGGTTTATAAGTCCCACAGGTGAAAGATCAAGAGTCTAAAAATCCCCGGTGGCAATGCGCAGGGGTGCTGCCTCCACGTTGCTTTCCATGGTTGCTTCGAACTGAGTATCAGGACACTCACTCCCTTCCCTCCACATTCGAGATAATCTTTCACGATTCAGACCAAGAAAAAATGACGAGCCGCCTCTATATATCATAAAATCGTAACAAGACATGGTACATTAACAAGTAGGTTTAGTATAAAGTCTATGTATGCTGTTGGTCCAAGATGATTATAACTTACTGCCCTAAGGACAGATTATTTTCGACCCTTTCCCTTCGCCTTGGCTTTCGCCTTCGTCGCTGGAGGGGGCTTCGCTGGCTCTTTCTTCTCTGGTTCCTTCTTCTCAGGTTCTTTCTTTTCTGGCTCCTTTGGCTCTGGTGCCTTCTTTTCTACTACGGCAGGCCGGGGAGGCGAGGCGGTGCGTTTTGACGCCGGAAGGGTGGGTGGTGAAGGCTTATCGTCGACTGACTCTAGGGCCGAGAACAACTTGGCGCTGTCTAGAGAATGAGAAGCAGAGTTATCATTGAAACCGTGTGACCACGGTGAGTACATCGCTTTGGCCATTGACTTAGGCACACCCGTATCCATGACTTTATCCCAGTCACCATTCTTGATATCTTCAGTCATCGACGAAAGCCATTCATCATCCATAGCGGGTACCTCTCCTGGCGGCGATGTAGGCGCGGTCGATGGTGTGGGAGCCATGGAACTCAGGCCTGTGTCGTAGTCCTCCTCGTCTTCCCCTTCTCCATACTGGAAGATATTTGTGAACATCGTCGTCGGAACGCTGGGTTTTGGTTCAATGATGTCGAGGATAGACCTAGAATTCGGTGGAAGTTTTCCCCCAGGTCCTTTGTGCCCGTCTGGCCCTTCCTCATCCGAGATCTCCTCGATCATTACGGTTTTACCCTTCACGGTTTTCTTCGCTTTTGATCCCTTCATAATACTGGTCGGGACGTAGGTTTGACGCTTATCAGCCTCCTGCGCTTGTGGAACGAAGCTGCCAAGTCGTGATCGCAGTGCATCGGATGCGTGTTGATTTTGCGATGAAGTTGCGTAGGAGTTGTCCGACTGCGGGATTGGGTGGTTCCAGCCTTGACGGTGGTTTGCGGCAGTTGTCCCACCTCCCGGCGTCCAGAATTTCTCTTCATTGGGGCGTGGTTGAGGTGGTGCGATGTTTGAAGGGAAGGTCGTGGGCACGTCAGATGGCATCCACATGTTAGGGTTGACTGCACGTTGACCAGGTTTCGGTGCTGAAGTCTGGTCGAGTTTGGTCTTCAAAGAAGTTGAGCCAACATCTTGTCCCTGCGCCTTCATTCTTTCCATCCTTTCCCATGGCGTCTCCTCCCTTTCTGCTGGTGCAGGTGGCGACACGTTAGGGGATGTTTTCGACACCTTCCCTTGGGAGGTGTGAGAACTTGGTGCATTTCCGCCCAGTAGACCCCGTTTCTTCATCATTTCCCAAGGAGACTCCTCCTCAACAGTACCGTAGGGTGTTGCCTTCGACTGCACAGGAACTGATGTATCTGTCCCTCGCGATCCCTGTTTCATCACACGGCCCCATAAAGTTTCTTCTTCTATCTCTGCGGAGGCTGGGAAGGACGGGATGTGAGGCTCCTGGAACGCTGATTGCTGGCTCATTTTTCGTGCCCACGAGCTATCCAATCGAGGATCTGCAGCCCGTGACCCTTGCTTCGTCATTTGCGCCCACACAGATTCTTCACTCTCCGAAGTATATGATGAGGCTTGCGTGGTTTTGGTATTCTCAGACTTCTTCGCCATACGTTCCCATAGCGTTTCTTCTTTCACAGCAGAATTACCGGCGGCGGAAGGATCGTGCAGGCGTCTCAGGCCACTTGGTCGAGGTGTCGATGCGACATCATCGAGCTTGAATGATTTCATCATATTGGGGATGGTTGGACGGGGAGTTGAAGACAATTCTAATTCATGTTCAGTGGAAAGTGTATCCACATCGTCTTTGGATGTTGTCTCAACTGCAGGCTTCTTGGTTCCCGGGCGCTGCTTTTTGTTCGACTTTTTCAAAGAAGTCGAGGAAGGAGGAGAAACTGAAATAGGAACAGATTTAGTTTCGATGGGAATGGAGGTGGACGATGATGAGACAGTAGGCGCAGGTCCTGTTCCAGGCACCACTTTCTTGGTCCATCCACTTGTCACAGGGCCGGGCGCGGGTGTGGCTTTCGCCCCTCCCGGGAACCCTCCCGGAAGTTGGAACTCGTCATCGTCAAAGGATGTAGACTGGGCGAGAGGATGAGTAGAGCCGGAGAACCAGGATGGTTGCTCTGCTTTCCGTTGAGGGATAGGTGTAGCGGCGCTCGCTGTTGGCCATTGTGGTTGTGATGAGGAAGTAGACGTTGAGGAAGTAGGCGTAGCCTTCCAACCGGATTGCTTTGTAGGAGCTACAGGTGCCATTTCCCGGCTAACGGACGGCTTGCGGCCTCGAGGCATATCCAGTGGGTTAAGGTCCCACATCTGATTTTCCGATTCATCGTTCGAGGGTTCTTCGCGACGAAGCATGAGCTTTCCATTACTATCGATGTCGAGGCGTACCGACTGGCTATCGAACCATGTATCCCAGCTCTGGTGGGTGTTAGTGTTGGCTGCTCGAGCGGGTTCCCGAAGTGCCGATCGTTTTCGGATCTCATTCCTTCGCTTGCCACGTTCCGCCTCCACGAGGGCCTTCCTTTCTTCCTCCTTCTTAGCCTGAAGTCGTAGCATCTGCTTTCCATGTTCTTGGACTTTCAACGCGTCACTGGCTTTGTTGGACTTCTTTTCTTTCCGGTCATTGTGCAGGGTCAAGGCAAGCTCCATGTCGGCTTGCGCCGCCTCTCGATGAAATTCCATGATCTTTTCGATGCGGGTTTGCATTTTGAACTTCTCGAAATCAGCTTCCTCATCGCTGGTTTCATCCTCGTCACTTAATTTTGGGCCAATGTACGCCGGGCCTTGGGCACGGCGTGGAGGTTTGCGTTCCGCGTCGGGCGGTCGTTTGGGGAGCGCTGAAGATGATTCTGCTGTCTTGGATTGAGACACAGAGAGAGAAAAGTAGTCCAATGAGGAAGAGGGTTGTTCTGGGGAGCCGGTCTGAGAGCTATAGTTTGAATCGTTTTCTAAACCCCATCCTTTGCTGTCATGGATAGGTACGGGTATGGACATGCGTTCATCCTCGGACTCGTCAGTCGGCTAGATATGAGTCCATTAAGCACGTGCAATGACCTCGGCAACAGCATCGCAACTTACCACCATATAGGACGACACTGCTTCATATAGCTCGTCATCTGAACGTAGATCGGTAGGTTTGACAAACATATAACTGGATGCTGTTGATGTATTCGCTGTTCGTGTGCTACTAGAAAGAGACGGAGCTGAAGGAGGAGCGGGCGGACTCAGGTATGTCTGTGAGTTAATGGGTGCAGAATTGCTGGGGACACTCTCTACTTCTTCCTCTTCCGTACTACCTCCTAACGCCTTCTCTACTGCACGCGTCTCCGCCACTGTCATGAGGCCCCAATGTTCGTCAACGAGACCAGCAGATTCGAGTCTTCTCTGCCACTCTTCTCTGGCGTCGGAAAAGTGCTGTTCTTCAACTTTAGCACATAAGGATGCCTTGAGGGCATCGTGTTCCTCTTTCTTTGAACGGGACCTTGCTGGTGTAGTCCGCCACTTTGCATCTTGCTCTTTCAAAATTTCTTCTCGTTTGCGTTCCATAGTTTTGCGTCTGGGAGCCTGCCATCGTTCAAAATCTTCCCAATGAAGTCTAACGAGCTTTGCTTTAGATGCCATATACTGGGGTGTGTTGGGAAACATCCTGTTAATGTGGTAGGATGGTTTTTTGAAAAAGATGACTCGACACCACCAAAAATTCCGATTGTGTAGTGGTTGAGCTGAAACAAGAGATGGGAATTAAAACGGCAGCCTCGTGTTTCTGGCGGGGTGCCGAGATTGATTGCAATCCGTAGAATCAACGAAGATGTCTGCCTTTTCCGGGTCTTCGCCGTAATGTATCCGCGTTGACGTCTCGAAATGGCTATACCTCTTGACAGTGATGGGCGTGAACGGAAGGTCAGAGGTTGACCAGAAGCACTGTCCTTCTTGTATGAGAGAGAGAGGTTGTTTAGGGTTAATCGTGTGATAAGCCAGTTAGGCAGACCTGATGTAAAATCTGCAGGGCCGAGTAGGTACCATGCCCACCGGTTGTTGAACACGAGGCAAACGTCGGTGTACCCTTTGCCCACGTCCATATGCAGCTTCATGTGGCGTTTTCCTGTGCCGGTTCCCTTTGTGTTCTCTTCCTTCATTCGATTGGCGCAGCAATCGTGAATTTCACAGAATAACCGAGTGTTAGATCGTCGTCGTTTACGTTCAAGCCTCAAGTGCCTACGACCACACATTCCGCAGACCGAAAAGAACTTCACCACGGCCGAAAATCTTATACCCGCGCGCACCTCATTTCGCTTCGAGTTCGGGTATTCTCATCGTCATACAGTTCTTTCCCAAACGCGTCCTACGCCGAGGCAATGTGGCTTACCCTTCTCTGATGTATTCACATTGAAAGACAGGGTGGTGAGTTCATCTGCGGCATCAACGGGTAAACTTACCACGCGCCTTGAACACAAAGTTTGCAATTTCATCGTACGACTCTCAAAGACGCTCAGAAGATAGCTGGGGTCGAGGCGCCTTTCTTCATAGGAAGGTTTACAACGACACAATCGCGTGCCCGCCCCTTTCACAGCATCTGCCCAGCCTCTCCGCAGCACAATGCTTTAGTGAGCACATCTCTGATCGGACTCATCTCTCGTATACTGATTTCAATCCGGGCCTGAACCATTGATAAGATACCGCCCCTCTCTTGTGATGTTGGGTGCCCACCTCGTCTCACCAGTAACGAAATGATTTCGTAGTGCCGCGAAACCTCAACGTTCAACCCCTAGAGTCATTTATTGCCGACGAGACCAAACGCATGACTTACCACTGCCACCCTCGAACGGAACCCCCTTGGTAATAATTTGGACATCTCACCGATACCACTACGTGCTTCGTGTCTTCAACCTCATCTCGCTTGCGTTTTGGTGACAGGGATGTATGTTTGAATACCTGGACCTTCAAGTGGCACCCAACTTCCCTCATATTTACCATAGCCGAAATATGCAAGCAATGATACTCTACGTGAAACCAAGTAATTGGTCATTTCCGGGTCGGTCTCCTCAACACTACACCTCCGAGTCTTGGAACCGGTGTGAGCTGAGGAAAGATGGTTATACAAGCTCATTCACTGCCGAAATATTTTCATTGACAATATAAAATGACGTCTTTCCACGAAGTCCCTATCCCTGTAACCACCATGCCCTGGATATAATGTAAGGGACTTTCTATAATCAATCACACTCAGACCGATAACTTTAGGGGTTCTCAGGGGCTTTCTC
This sequence comes from Collybia nuda, assembly GCA_015584075.1. NCBI lineage: Eukaryota > Fungi > Basidiomycota > Agaricomycetes > Agaricales > Clitocybaceae > Collybia > Collybia nuda. Next base: position 8,532 of record MU150525.1, on the reverse strand, counting down.
CTATCGTGAAAGTTCGATGAGGGAAAAGGGCTCTCGCATAGCTTAAACTACGCATGTTTTCCACAAATTGTCGTTCCGTAACAAGAGGCCTCGAGGTTATTTATTAAAGCTTAAAGCCGATTATCATAGCTCCCTTTCGACCGGCCAAAGATACGCGCCCCAATTTACTCGCGATCCTGTTTTTTCATGACTGAGCATAAGCCCTAACTTTAATCACACATAGAGGCATTCCTATGTACATGTGTTGATCTCGATAGGAAAAACCATCCGTGCGCACTAATCACCTGGTCTTCGATAAATGGACACTCAGGTTATTGTGCTCTTGATTCGGGGTTGCCAAACCATCAGTGTGTGCCATAGGTCGACCAATCGGAATTCAGATCAATTGTGTGATTTCATCGATGGTCCAGCTGATAATCTTTCAGAAACCTTCATAAGCACCTCAAACTGCCGCCTTCTAGGACATCGATACAAAGGTGATGGATATTCTGGTGCAAGTATGGCGGCCATATATAGAGTATAATTGAACGAAGTGTTGAGCTTAAAGTCTGTTTGAAGGCGAGATCACCGTGTATCCAAAATGATGATGGAATTCTAGATAAGATAGCCGGAAGATGATCCGAAGAGTGAACCAGGCAACGATTGAATCGCCCGCTCAACAACTAACAACAAGTTTCAACGCGTTCCCTGGATCTGGAGTCGACTACTTACATCCTCTGGGCTCCATTGTCTGTTACAGGCAACGGGTAAGGCCAGAATTTAGTGTAAGTGCTGCCGCAAACCTTGCGGAGTCTTCTAGAACGCGTGTACTCAACATGAGGCAGTCAGGGCATTCCCGTGAAGTGTTCTTCTTACGGAACGTCGCCGCAGACCCTCCGCTGATTGATTCGAGGCACCTTGTCTTTTATTCGTTGAACAACATCGCTTGTTCACCTCTGGCTATATACAACTCCTTGGTGGCCACCATCGCTTCACCACCCCCCTTCTATTCCCCCAGCTTTCGATGTCAGCAGTGACGTCCCAGGCGCCATCAACCATCAGTTCCTCAACCAAACCGCATGAGCTTGATATCGAACCTGACGAACAATGGAAGACAAACTTGAGAACGAGGATCGAAGAGGGCTTGAAGTCGATGGTTCAGGATGCTAAGGATAATATGGCAGCAGAGCTAAGGAGGGCTCCTGTAGGCGCGGAAGAGCGAGAGCGCCTGACCCAAGAGTACACTGATGCTATGACAAATATACGGAAGCTTGCAGCAGAGGCTTTCCAGACTGAGTTAGAGAGAGAACGCCAGGAGCGCCGCTGGGCGTCAGGCCAGGCCATGTTACCCCAGTGGTCGCAGGCCCTGATGGAAGAGCAGCAGGACATTATGGATCGAATCAAGAAGTCATCCTCAAATGCAAAACTTCCTGCACCTGTTAGTGATGTTCGTCCTCCCATTATCGTCCCAAAGTCAACCCCAAGGGAGATCCCTCCCCCAATGTCGTACCCCATTCCCGAATTGCCAGCAGAGCTTCAGAAGGGACGTGAGGAGAAGGAACGGCGAGAAAGAGAGCAGCGAGAACGAGAGAGAGAGAGGGAGCGTGATCGTGATCGTCCACCTTTGCCAGTTCATACCAGTCGTCGGGGTTCAGATACACATGTTTCGGAATATTCGCAGACATTTCGACACGCCACTTACAACCTTTTACCGGGAGGGTTGTACAACGAGCCTCTGTTAGACAATGAATTTACAGATGAACCTGAAGAGCTGTTGCGACCTCCAGAACGTTACCGGAGTGTGTCAGATAGGCCTCCAATTCATGACAGGGCTGCTGAAGCGCCCGTGAGCAGATCGATAGAGCGCCAGCCACGTTCTCTATCGGATAGGCATACAACTCATTCACCACCAAAACCTATACCTGAAGTTTGGAAACCTGCGATCACTCCAGAGGATGACGCCCGGATGTCCAAGCCGTTTCCTCTTGGTAGGCGCGGCAGTACTGCCAGCATCAGGTCAACCGGTTCAGGTGGGATACGTCCCTCGATCGCTGAAGCGATTCCAGAACGGGCAGATGATATGATAGAAATAACACAGCAACGGGAAAAAGAGCGAGAGCGAGTCCAAGGAGTCGAACAAGAGCGGGGGATGGATAAAATTCGAGAGAGGGAAAGGTCGATGTCTACAAGAAACGAAGGCCGCCAGAGTGTCACTAATGACCATAGCCAGCGATACGACGACACTGCGGCTTATGGTAGAGCCAGCACTCGGCCTCCTGATCACCACAGTGGAATATACGGCCCGCCTCCACGACCTGTCCGCCATCAAACTTCTTTCAGCGCAGAGGAGAGGGAATATGCCTCTTATGCCCCTCATCCAGCTCCTCAACGGCCTCTTGCGCCAAGAACATCTTTCAATAACGATGAGCGGCCGTACCTCTTGGGGATAGGTCCTTATCCGGCTCCTTCGCCTGCTAGGCCTATCTCCCACAAACCGTCCTTCACTAATGACGATCATGATCGCTACCACGATCCTCCTCCATCACGCCCATACCCAACGCCCCCATCCTCTGCAAGTCGAGGAGTGAGTCGCGATTATGGATATCAGGATGGTTATGATCCTCGAGCTGACAATTCATATCGCGATCGTGAACCACGAAGCAACACCTGGAAAGTAGCTCAGCAGATGCCCGACAGTCCTTCTCTGTATCGTCGGAGTTCCGAGAGTCGACCAATGGGACGAGAGCCTTCGTTCAGGTCATGGCCTGATGCAGGGCAGGCAGAAGGTATATGCCACATCGAGTGTTTACGTTTACCGGGATTTCTGACCAATTTGTATGCCTCGTCTAGATTCTTATTCCACATACGAATACCCCGCTCCCACATCAAGCATCCCCATCTCACGCTCGAGACAATCACCCATATCTGATGATGTAGGCCACAACTGGAAAGGGTGGGCGGAACAACCACCGGCGCGACCTCGAGAATATCGCTACGAGCAGGAATATCAAAGACCCCCCTATTCGCCAGAGGGCAGGCCTTCAGGACCTCGATCGCCCCCATCGTCTTATCAAGGACATCGTGATGCAACATATCATAATTTCGGTGGGCGAAGTATGCATGAGGAACGCGAAGAATACTTCGAAAACGATAGTGGAACGAGTCGTTATTACAGGGAGACACGGACCGAGCCTCGGCGGAGAGAGCAGTCAAGGAGGGGTACTGTTGAAACATTTGAAACATCGCGACAAGAGGAGGGGGATGCGGAGTCTGATGCGGAGAGAGAGGCGGAGCTCGGCGAAGAATCTGACGCCGAGGTTCAGGCTCGGGCAGAGGCAGAGAAGAGGAGGGAGGATGAAGTGGCAAGAAAGGAGGAGGAGGCGAGAAAAAAAGAAGAAGAGGCAGAAAGGAAGGAGGAAGAGGTGAGGAGGAAGGAGGAGGAGACGAGAAAAAAGGAGGAAGAGATGAGGAGGAAGGAGGAGGAAGCAAAAAGAAAAGAAGAGGAAACACGAAAGAAAGCGGAGATTGCTGAACAAAAGGCTTTGGACGCGAAGAAGAAGGAAGAGGAGGCGAGGAGAAAGGAAGAAGAGGCGAGGAGGAAAGAGGAAGAAGCCGAGAGAAAGGAGGCGGAAACCAAGAGGAAAGAGAAAGAAATTAGGAAGAAAGAACAGGAAGTCAGGAGAAAAGAGGTAGAGGCGAAACGTATGGAAAATGAGGCGAAGATAAAGGAGGAAGAAACTAAGAGGCGAGAAGCAGACGCCCTGAGAAAAGAGACTGAAGCCAAGAAGAAGGAGGAGGACGCGAGGAAACGGGAAGCAGCCGCGAAGCAAAAGAGTGCTGAAGCTGCTCAGAAAGAGAAAGAGACCCAAAAAAAAGAGGACGAAATACGAGCACGGGAAGAAGAACTTAGACGGCGTGAGGAAGAGCTCGCCCGCCGAGAAGAGGAGTCAAATCGAAAGGAGACGGAAAGGAAGCAACGGGAGGAAGAGGCCAGTATCAGAGAGGCTCAGCGATTACAGGCAGAGTTTGATGAGGAGGAAAAGGTCAAGGCGGCAGATAGGAGGAGGGAGGAAGAAAGGAACAGAAGGGAATTTGAAAGGCGCCGGGAGGATGACCGTCGGCGGGCAGATGAGGACAGACTAAAGATGCAGCAGCAAGAAGAATTTCGCAAACGTGAGGAAGAGATCCGCCGTCGAGCCGATGAGCGCAAGCGGCAAGATAGTGTGGGTGCAGAAAGTGCTTGGGCACCACAATCATCCCAGCAACAGAACCCACTTCCCCGTAGTGGGCCCCAGCGCAATGGTGCGGGAAGTAGTCCTTCGACCGAACGAAATGGCCCAAGTACATCCAGCTGGAGTAGTAGTTCAAGCGCGGCATGGGGATCATCTACCACCAAGGCAAGTACAGCATCAAGCTCTGTCCCACCGGTTCGTTCAGCGGCTTCAGCACCACCGCCACCGGCCCCCAAGCCAAGAGCTGGGTCCACGGGGTCATCTTTCCCTACTAGCCCATCTCCAAACCCTTCGGTCGGTGATACAACCGAAGAAGAGGAATGGCAGAATCGCCAAAATGATTATTCTTGGCGACAGCAAGAGAAATTCCGCGAGGAGCAGGCTGCGATAGAAGCTGCGCGATTGAGGATGGGAAAGGGCAAGATTCTCTCCAAGGAGGAAGTTTTAAAGGTTTTCGCGCGCCATGAACAACAGTGGGAATCACTCAAAGTCACAAGCGAGCTTCGTTGGAGAAACTTCCCGTGGCCAATGATTCAGCCACCCTCCACCCCAGAAGATATAGCGTATCGCGACATCGAAGCATATATACAGTCACCTCATTATCCAGAGGGAGACAAAGCGAAAGCGTCAAAGGACCGGATCAGGGAGCAACTTCGCAATTGGCACCCTGATCGATTCGATACCAAATACCTACCGAAGGTTATTGATGAGGAAAAGGCTGTAGTGAAGGAAGGTGCGGGGTCAGTGGTGAGAATACTCAACGAGCTTTTGCAACGGATTAACGCCCCAGGACGATCTATGTGGGACTAGTCACCCATCTCCCGACTTCCACCACGATTCGTGCCTCTTGTCAGGGGCATATCTATGTAGTTTTTCAGCATGTACGAATACCCCACTCATCCATTGTATGACTATCATATCAAACCTAGGAATATATATCATATTTGTTTGTATGCGTATCGTTTCAACTGTTTCAAGGCGAAAGTGGGGGTACTTTCGTTGTAGGTATTCATGATATTGAGTAAAGGGTATAGGGTTGAAGCCCCAAACTTCCGCTCTATTGCAAAGGAATATGATATCCTCGTTCGTGAAATCCAATACTGATCGCCAACACTATCTTGGCTGACGCCGTGTCGGCGTTGCGCTCGCCTATATGTACATGTGCCACTTGAATCTGCACGCTCCGCGAAGATAACGAAGGTTCCGAAATTGTTCGCTTCACGACTCGGACCCTGTAACGCGGTTGCAGGTGATTTGCGAGTGGGGGATTGACCCAGAGGAGTGCATAACTTGAAAGAGATTAGATATTAGTACTGTTCGTATAGCTTTCGTTTTTCTGCCACACGCCCATGCGAGAACTGCAATGGCGGGGGGGGGAGGGCAAACGTGATGAGACAAAATAATCACGGGTATGAGTCGCGACTAGTATAAATGTGCCACGCCCAGCCATCAGTCCTTTTTTGGGCCTGAGACTTTTGTCTTCAGCTTAAGCTTACTTCCTAATGTCATTAGAACTGCAATGCTGAAAGCTTCAGAGGCTCCCAATAAATGGTTGACCACTGACGACGTTTTTTGACAACAATCACAGGCACCCTGCCAGTATCGCAAACGCCCGCCGCAGCACCTGCCAAATAATCGAGTTGTTGTGAGGTTCCTTAACCCTTGTTACCGCTTTTTTTTAAAATTCCGTTGTGTCGCTTTGCAAGAATAAACTGACCATCAAGAGGCTCCGAACACCGAACATTCTTCATCAAAATCTGTTCAATTCGCGTTCACACGCGGCGATGGCAACTTCAACACCGGAAACCCTCACTGTTCGCCTAGCAAAACCTGAGGAATTTGACAAGATTGCAGCGTCGGCACGGGAAGCTTTCATCCATGATCCTGTGTTCAACTACTTTGGGGGTCATAAAGAGGTATCGAATTCTTTCCACGAAAAATTAATAATTAATAATTTCGCCTCACATGCAATGTTCCATCTTGCTGTCATTTAGTTGTTACCAAAAGACGGGGACACCGTTGACACGCGGAACCTTGAAACCTTCTTCAAGTTCTTGCTTAAATCATGCCACAGAGTTGGGGGACAAATTGCCGTCACGGTTAAATCAGTCGAGACGGCCACTCCGGGGGTAACAGAGGAAAAGATCGTCGCTGGTGCTTTCTGGTGCCCACCTAATAAGCGGCTCGCGCTTTGGAGAGTTCCTACGCTGGTTCAAAGTGGGATAGTCGAAGTTCTTAGGCGATGGGGGTTCTCAGCTTTGATGGTTCGTATACTCCAATCCCATCATTATTGCTCCAGTTACTATTATTTTTTTTTTTTACATTCCTCAAAGCGAGTAGGTTTTGAATACTTGGATCAGAGTCATGCGGGCATGTCAGCTGGGTACAAAGCTAAAGGTGTTAAGCAATCCCCGGATGCTTCTTGGTACCTACAGCTCGTCTGGACTGAGCCCGCTCACCAAGGTCAAGGTGGGTGTTTACGACATCCTAGTCGCGTTTAGCCCTTCTTTTTTTAAATTTATTTCTGAACTAGGTATTATGCCTTTGATGGTGCACGATGCAATTGCGAAAGCGAAGCCCGGCATCCCGTTCACCCTCGAAGCAACGACCTCTGCGTCTCGAGATCGCTATCTCCGTCTCGGGTTCGAGGTCAGAGTTTAGATTTTAAATTTTTACCTCCGGGTCCGGTAATCCTGATCGCCTGTGCAGGAAGTATACACCATCAACCTTGGCAAAGGAAAAGTTAACGCTTTGGGGATTCCTGCGTCTGGTGCAGGTGCCGTTGGCGTTTCTTCTTGGTCAATGATTAATGTAAGTTGCCATGATATTGATACATGGAGACTATATCTAAAACGTACTGATTAAATTAATAGTGGGATCCCAAACCTCTAGAATCTAAATCATAGTAGAGTTCTCGTATGACTTTCATGATTTTAGCCATTTTTTATCATTTTCCCCGGAATGATACCCTCGACAATCGAACCCCAACAAAAATGTGGGTCTTTTGACAGAACGTCCATTTGATAACGTACGTACGGCTGTCCATCCTAGAACCAGTGAATATTGCGATACGGGATTATGTTGATCCGACAGTGGTAGCGGAAGCTCCCGCTGTAACTTCGACACCATGATTCGATATTTTCGGGCCTTTGGACAAGCCATTCAGTACGAGTCCATTCAAAAATAAGGAGCCAGAAGGAAGTTCATAGTCACTATTGACATCCGGTGACTCATAGGCATCAAGCCCCATGTTGCACCGCCCCTGGATCTCTTCGAGCATAGAGGTAGTATGGGAGTAAGTAGCCCAGTGTGTAGCAGCCATCTTTATTGCAAGTATGAGCGGGTATCATGTCCATCGCGGAACCGAACCGAAGCCGGGACAACACCTGTCAAGCCTCAAAGGCCAAGGAAAAGTTCGTGACCTTGTCATATGCATGTTGGCCAACTCTGGACCAACTCTTCTCACATCTGTCGCACTTGTCCCGCTCAGCCTGTGAGAATTCGGCTAACCTTATGGAGGACTGATTTCAATACCTTTCAAACGCTCGCCATGGCCGAGCATCGCGAGGTAAACATGTCAGATTATCAACACTTGACATGGGCCTGACACCATGAGCGGTGCAAAAAAAAAAGGGATGTATCAATCTGCATGTCTATGGCTGGTCGATTCGTGATTTTCAGTCTTTGGTGGTTAGTTAATGTTCATGGCATGCTATCGCATTCCAGCACTCGGGGTGTGACCATTTCGCGATGTTGGGCTGGAGATGACATGGGAAGGCCAAAGCGCCCAATACTCCGCGACTTATGATCGTGCCATGATCCTTTCCGCTCGGACTTTCGGGCGCTAGTGTCAACGGTTGTAGACTAGTAAGTGACCCGATCCCTCTCCGTTGACAAAATACAGCAGTGATTGGTCTTTATTCTATGTATACTATCGCAAAAGCGAACAAGCCTGCCAGATGGTTATCGAGTGACCCACGAATATGCCGTCCAGATTTCTAGAGGAAGTTGGGAACCTTCATCATGATTGTTGCGCGCCTGTATCGTGTCCGGGTTTCGATTTTTGGGGTGAGGTAAACCCTGATCATGACACGTACGCTAGTTCTCTCAACAAAAAACCCGAGAAGTGCTCCAAAAACAAGTAGCCGGTGATGGGTTTTCATAAAAAATTCTGAAAGTTTCCAGGGAGAGGTAAGTATAGAATCCTAGCTTACTTGGTATTAGTACCGCCAGTTCCCGTCTTCCCGAATCCTCTACGCTTCGTCTCACCAACAATTAATACACTTAAACAGCTTCTCGACGCCCCAAGTGAGAAGCTTAG
>MU150522.1:0-14847 GCA_015584075.1 Collybia nuda | reverse complement strand
TTTTCAACATCTACTGGTGTATTTTTGGCATGTAGACAAGCAAATCTATTTACAGATATCAGTGGGGGCATACTGGTCACCTGCTGCTTGTTGCAAAATCCTGTGTGTCCTTTTCAACTTCTGGTATGCTGATTAGCATTGTCTGGGCAGCTTGTATATCCATTGTGACAAGGACTTCTTGTACATAGTCCTTGGCTTCTTCTGTTGTCATGAATCATGTGTCATACTGGCATAGGCAGTTGCGTTTCATGTGGCCATTCTGTCCACAGCAGTAGCAGACCAGTACATTGCCTGATCATTGTCATATTGCATTGATGTCCATGGGACCAGGTGCTGGCATGTTCTGAGCAGGCGTTGGCACAGGGGGTACTGGAGGAAGTGGCCTGATGTTGAACACCAGTGCACATTTAGTTGTACAGACAATCACCACACTACCACATCTGGTTCTGTCAGGGCAACCTAAGTTGAAGCACATGTGATCACAAGTTGGCCAACTTCCAGCTGGTAGGGGAGATCCTGAGAGATTAATCTGAGATTCCCTACCTGTTACAGTTTCTCCTCTCAGACTATATTCTTTTCCTTATTTTTTTTTCCTTTGCTTATCATCATTGTATCTCATACAGTCTAATCTTTAGACTATCCCTTTTTCCCTATATCTCCTTACTCTCCATTTCACTCTCACCATTCCTATTATTACATCAACCTTTCACATTATTACTCAGCGCTATATTTATAACTATGAATAGTGCTTATCCCTCTCCAAAGTATTACTCATTGTGCTTCCTTTAGCTTCATATATATACCATACAATGTAGTAGATAGTCCTCAGCTTGACCTAGCTGAATATACCTTATTCTCTACATCTCAACGCTCAGCTTGATCCTACTTGCCTCAGAAGGGGGTAGTGCATCTTAGAATGTGGCGGGGACTGGCCAATCCTCAATTCCTGCAAGTTTGGTGGGTTCTATCCTGATCTTGTTTTCCTTGATAATGAGCCCGAGGTATTCAACCTCTGTAGCTTCAAATGTGCATTTGTCGAGGTTCAGGTATAGATCATTCTCTTTTGACTTCTCCAGAAACTGTACTGTTTTTCTGCAGAGATCGTTTAGATCATCTGAGAACACCAAGATGTCATCCATGTATATCAGTATCCATCCTTCATCCAATTCAACCACATATATCTCATTCATCATGTTTTGGAAGGTTGCCAGTGAATTGCATAGGCCAAAGAACATGACTAGGGGTTCAAAGAGTCTGCGATTTGTTTTAAACGCTGCTTTCCATTGATCTCCGTCTTTGATCCGTACATTGTTGTATTCCCATTGGAGATCTAATTTGGTGAAGTATTTAGATCCTTTTAGTTTGTCTAGGAGTTTGCCAACAAGGGGTAACGGATAGGCATTCTTTATGGTTCCTTTGTTTAGTTTTCTATAATCCTGGGTGGGGTGGAGCTTGGCTGAGTCTTTCTTTGACACAAAGAAGAATGGTGATGCCTGTGGTGATTTTGAGGGGCAGATGTAGCACTTTCGAAGATTTTCATTAATAAACTCATTGAGATGTTCCTGTTCCGCTGGACTGATTGGATATAGTTTGCAATCTCTGGGGATAAAATCTTCTTTGAGTTCTATAGCGTGATCCCAGGGCCGTTTCATTGGCATCTGTTCTGAGGTTTCTTTGTCAAAGACTGAGGCATACTCCTTATAGAACTCTGGTAGTACCGTCTTTGGTTTATGCTCCTCCACTTTATGTTCTAGTCCCTGTGATATTGATGTTTTTGCCCTTATCCAGATTTCCTCATCTTCTTTGTCTAGGTGAATGTATACTCGAAGGAGGCCGATATCTTCCTCATCATCAAAGTCAATCAAGATCGGTTCATTTTTGTTGAGGGGTGGGTTGCGAGGCTGTTCTTCTGGATAAATTTTGTTGGTTTCTTCGATTGTGGCTTTTGGGTGTTGTTTGATCTGTCGGATTTTGATATGTTTTCGGATAGCCTCCAAGAGAACACCTTTGCAAATGCTTCATCCAAAATCTAGTATTCCTTTCTCCCAATCAATCTTAGGATTATGCTGTTTTAACCATGGTAGTCCAAGGATAATTGATTCCTTTCCTAGACCACTGACAAGTAATCAGATTCCGAATTCTTCTCCTCCAATGCAAATCTTGGTCCATACGCAATCTGTGATGCTTCCAGCCTGGTCTAATGTTCCATCTACATTTCTAACAGGGATGTGCTTTTGGAGGGGTGTGGTTTTAATGTTGTTTTCTTTGACAAAAGTTTTGTCAATGAAAATTCCTCCTGCTCCGCAGTCAATTAGTCTGGTGGTGTGGGTTTCTGTCCTTCAATCACTGTAATAGGAATCGATAATGATTGTTGATTCATGTGTCCTAATATTACAGGTGATATCCAAGCAGTCAGGGCGAGATCTGACGTTGGTGCAGGTCGCCATTTTAAAAACCCTCCTCTTCCATGTTCTTGATAGCTACTTCCTTCTCTTCTTCATCTAAATCGGCAATCATAGCGTTTATCTTCTGATAGGCGTCTTTGCCTTTCATCAGGACCCTGGCTGGGGTTGGGTTGTTAAGGTTTGTTCTGTTGCGGTGATCCGCAGCTCTATGTCCATATTGATGGCATTCAAAGCATAGCCCTTTCTTCATGTGATTAGTTTGCTGATCAGTAGTTAAGCGATCTATGTCCATGGCATTTGGATCGGTTCTGGAGGTGTATCAGGGCGCGTTGTCTTGTTTGAAGTTGTACTTCTTATTATGGTTGGATGGTCTAGATCCTCCTCCTCTCATCTGTGCTGCTATAGCTTTCGCACGGCGGTACTGTCCATCAAATTTGGATGCGAGTTTGTACCAATCGGCGATCTTGGTAGGTGATTTGTCTATTGTAGCTATCTTCTCCATCAACTTGGGTGGGAGTCCTCTCATGAATCAATCAATGAGGGACACATCTTCTTTAATCTTGCTTCTGCTGGCTGCTGCTCTGAATCTGGCAATATATTCATCCACTGATACTGCTCTTCCCATCCTGAGGCTTTCTAGTTTGGCTCTCGCATTTTCTGCTACTCCTGCAGATGAGACTAATTTTACTTTGTTTTTGAAGTTGGCGTAGGTGCCCCAATTATCAGCTCCTGCTAATTCAACCCATTCTTCCTTCCACAGTCCTGCTGTTCCTCCGTTAAAGAAGGATAGTGAGAAGATAATTCTTTTTTCTTCTGTATTGTAGATTTCTCCATTTACCCTCAGGTACATATCGCATGATGTTAAGAATTTGGTGGTTCAGCTTCTATCTCCATCAAAGTCCTGTGGAAGGTGGATTTTTATTCCAGTCATGTTTGTGTGTGTTTCTTCTTCTTTGAGTGGATCTATTTCAAATGATTGTCCTTCTATAGGACTGTGGTATTCTTCACTGTGTTGGGGACTCGGTGGGGCTTCGAGTGTGATGTCTGTGTCTTCTGGGATTTCTTCAGGGTTCTCGGGTTCGGGGTTTTTGATTGCGGGGCTCAGTAGTTCTTCTACTTGGCTTTGTTCTTCACTGCTGTTGTGAGAGTCTGTTTCTTCTTCTTCACTATGATCTCCTTGGTCAGATACTCCGTAGGTTGATGGTGCTATGGTGGCGTCTAAACCTAGATAGGTTGACGGGTTTTGTCAGCTTGACCTTTTGTTACAGCTGTTGGGTCTTATCCTCTAGATCAAGACCAATCAATTGGTTTGATAAGACCGTTGACGATAGTCTGACGTCTATAGACTTCCTGATATAAAGGACAAGTCTGTCTTCCGGATCTGAGATGCACTACCCCCTTCTAAGGCAAGTAGGATTGAGCTGAGCATCAAGTTGTAGAGAATAAGGTATATTCAGCTAGGTCAAGCTGAGGACTATCTACTACATTGTATGGTATATATATAAGTATAAAAGAAGCATGATGAGTAATGCTTCGATGAGGGATAAGCGCTATTGGTAGTTATAAATGGAGCGCTGAGTAATAGTGTGAAAGGTAGATGTAATAATAGGATTGGTGGGAGCGGAATGGAGGGCGAGAAGACGTAAGGGAAAGAGATAGTCTGAAGGTTAGATAGTACAAGATGCAGTGGCGATCAAAAGTATCGCACACCTATCACATGATTGATTTGCGTGCAATGCGCGAACATATTGAGGCTTCAATGTAGAATAAAATACATGTTTAGGGTTGATATATATGTGATCTTGATGTTTCATAGTTGTTTGAGCAAAATTAATGAGTTCCATGCAAAAGAAATGCCTTTTACTTGAAAAAATGGTGTGCAATTCTTTTGCTCATGTGTTTCTGAAACACTACTGGCCTACTTATACAAGATCCACTCAGAGACCAGCCCAAAAAACCATCGCACACTGTTCCCACTACTATGGTCTACACATCCCCAACAAAAGTCACCCGGATTGTCGAGTTGAAGAAGTTTGATATCGGAAATCACGAGATCGGCAAATCTATAGGTGTCCACCGCACAACTGTGGCCCGTATACTCAAACGCTTCAAGAAAACAGCTGATCCTTATTATGTCAACCCCAAATTAGGTCGCCCTTGTGTTTTGGACGACTGCAACACCCGCATAGCAGCGCGGATGCTTGCAAAGACTGAGGCTTCCAATGTGACTGAGGTCATAAAGAAGGCCTTCCCTGAGGTCTCTTGCCACACGCTAGGACGACAATTGAAGGAGTACGGATTGGTCTGCCGAGTTTGCAGGTCTTGGCCCTACATTTCTTCCGCCAATAAGGAGAAGCGCCGCCTCTGGGCAATGCAACATGCAGGCTGGACGGTGGAGGACTGGAAAAGGGTCAGATTTTCAGATGAGTCGAAATTCCTCCTCTTCAAGTCCGACAGCCGGCAATATTGCTGGATGAAGCCTGGCAAGGCTCTAGATGAACGATTTGTGAAGAAGAACATCAAACATGGTGCGGGAAATTTGATGGTGTGGGGCATGATCACAGCATGGGGTGTGGGACAACTTCAATGCATTGATGGAATCATGTGTGGGCCAGACTATGTCGAAATCCTTGACAAACAGTTCCTAGGGACCCTAAAGGATCTAAAGTTGAGACGCACGGGAAAAGAAGGCCTCATTTTCCAACAGGACAACAATCCGAAGCACAAGTCCAATGTTGCCAAGGACTGGTTCCGGCGAAAGAATGTCAAACAGTTGCCCTGGCCGCCATCAAGTCCAGACATGAATATCATAGAGCATGTCTGGGACCAGTTGGACACCCTTGTACGTGCACACAACCCGCCACCGACGAATAAGGAACAACTGTGGGAGGCTCTGCAGGAAGAATGGAAGAACTTCCCACAGAAGGCACTGGACACTCTTTACGAGAGTATGCCACGCCGTGTCAGTGCGCTTTTGAAGGCTAAGGGTGGCCATACCAAGTACTACTAATCACCCGTAAGTTGCCCGTTCCATGGTTATCTTGCAGTGAACTAATATGTTTCCCTGGTAGGCCATGATCAAAAGAACTGCACACCATTTCTTTTGCTCCGAGCTTCGCAGTAATTATTGGGGCTCATATTTCATTTTCTACATACTTTTATATTGTTGCCTACCTATCTAGCTACGATTTGAACTTGTACACATGATGATAGACTCTATTTTGCGATCTTGCGAGAGGTTTGATGTGTGTTTGTACATGTTGTGCAATACAATTGATTGCCACTGTAAGGTAAGATAGTGAAGGGAAAAGAGAAACCATAACAGATTGAACTTCCTGCATCTCTACGATCATGGACTGCAACTCAAACCAAGCCACCTGAAAGGGGGGACTTGAATGGGAAAATCTCCATGGAGACAAACAAAACAGCCCATTTGGCAAGGGCCTTAACTGGTCATGTGCCCATCGGTACTTATAGACAATGGTTCCTCAAAGAGAAGGACATGTACCTGTTACAGCTTCTCCTTTCAGACTACGTTCTTATGCTTATCCTTTTTCCTTTACTCATCATCACCCTATCTCATACAATCTAACCTCCAGACTATCTGTTCTCCCTTTATCTCCATATCTCATTATCTTCTTTTCACTCCCATTGTTCCTATTATTACATTCACTTTTCCCATTGTTACTCAGTGCCATATTTATAACCACCAATGGCGCTTATTCCTCATTGAAGCATTACTCATCATGCTTCTCTCAGACTTATATATATACCTCGCAATGTAGTACATAGTCCTCAGCTTGACCTAGCTGAATATCAGGAAGTCTATAGACGTCAGACTTCATTGTCAACAGTTTTATCAAACCAATAGTTGATCTTGATCTAGAGGATAAGACTCAACAGCCATAACAGTACCTGTGTTACTGCGGCCTCAGCAAGGAGACCGTTAATCATGTGCTTCACTTCTGCCCCTGTATGAGAGAAGGAAACCCCCAGGATGCCGCATGACCCTAGTTTGGGTCTGCAACTTCCTGCACAACAATCTAGAAGCCTTTGGGGTTTCCAAGAACCCTGCATAGAATAGGATTGGAGTACCAGGATTTAGGTGGGTACCTGCTAGTGGTAGCCTCAACACTGGGTTGCACCTTTGGGTGTAGCACACACATGTGGGCCCAGTCCCTTGCGGCTAAGTTGGGCAGCCCTAGGCTGCTCTTGGGGGGGTGTGCCCCCCTGTGAATTACAACATGCAGGAAATGGCTGCATTAACTGCCTAGAGAGAGGATTGAGAAGCACTGGGGGCATGCCCCTTGGCAATGACACCTTTCCTTAGTCCCATTAGGGAGGTCTTTACACTGAGCCACATAACCCGTGCGGACTCCGCACGGACTCCACACGGACTTATTTGGCAGGAGGCTCTGCCAACTGTTAGTCCGTGTCCGCGCAGAGTCTGCATCAGTCCGTGCAAATCCGTGCGGACACACGGACTAGCACGGACGGACAGCTTGGTCAGTCCGCACGGCCCGTCCGTACGGACTGTACACGGACCCTTACCAATATCCTTACTAATCAGATTACTAATAGTAATTATTTATTTACTCAAGTTAGACACAATTTTTCACAGTAATAAAATTTGTTTCTTCCCAGGTTCGAACTCGCGCGCACATGGACAAACATTACGTAATGTAATTGGCGATCGTAACCGTTGCGCAAAACTGTCTTTAATTTTAATAGATAAACGCCTCCAAGACATACTACTTTGTCACATGATTACAAAGCATGTGCCACGGTCACACAACCGTTGCCACGCCTTCGTTGATCATCCTCAACCATCAACAACAACCACCAACGCCACCACCAACACCAACACCAACGCCGCCAATGCCACACCAAAGCCACGATGCGGCTCTCCTCCCCTCAACCGAGGGATGTGAAGCCAGTTGGACGGCAAGGTGATGGCACACAAAAGGGGGGACCCCAGAGGGGGGAGGCCCACAAGGTACGTCCCTAAAGCCAACCCCCGTCCACCACCACAACTAACGCCCCGCCAACGACACATCACGCCCAGCAGGCACGAACGGCGCGCGTGCCCAAAAGCAATGACACCCCACCTACGACACCCATCACGCCATCAACCACCGCACCCATTGCGCCCGCGGCCACTGCACCAAGCACCACCCACCCCATCTCGCCAGCAAAAGGCTAGTACGAGGAGGCTGTGGGTGGTGCAAAGAACATCTGGTGCCCACCAACCAAGCAGGACGACTAGCGGGCAACACAGGGGGACCCCTTTGAGGGGGAAACCCATCTGGTACGTCCGCCGTGCCCCGCCTGTTGCCACTAACCCCCAAAGCTCAAGCCCCCGGCCCTTACAACAAGCACGCATGCCGCGCCCACCACGTCACCACCCGCACCTCCATCATCTAGCAAAAGGCTAGCATGGCAGGTACGGGCGGTGTTCCAAACAACCAAAACAAGGAGAGGGAGTCGGGGTGGGACGGTGGGAGAGGGCTCGCGCACTGGGCGCGAGCCCTCTGAATGTAAATACCATCCTGTACAGGGCTCGCACACCATTGCGAGCCCTTTCACATAGATTTAATATATATATTTTATTTACTGCTTGTTATTATATATGATAAGCTTAGTCTCATATTATATAATAGGTTAATATCTAGTTCAGTCTGCACGGACTCCACGCGGACTCCGTGCGGATTTTTGCTGTCCGTGCGGACATGCGGGAGAGTGTAAAGTACAGCCATTAGGGTCTATTACATGTCCCCCTAACGGGGGACACTGCTCGGAATGCCTAGCCTGGGAACAGGTAAGCAATCCACCCTTGCCACATATGACGGCCTATATGCAACATATTTTAATTTGGCTATCCAACTACGGTAACATGTGACCGCATTTGTACAAATGTACGGCGGTATATAAAATGTAGACATCCCTTCTTGTCCTCATACCACCATCATCGGTGGCAGAGAACTAGATACATTGTAATGACACTGTTTAGTACTACTCTACAATTCATTACCATCCTCTGGTTGAGCCTTAGCTCCCACCTCCACTCCAATCCTGCGGGCTATGCCTGCAGAGCGTACCGGACAGCCTGCGCCGGACCCTGCCCCCATCAGTATACGATCACTATTCCGGCCCTCGACGTCTCGGACGTTCAGCGTGCCACCTCCTACAAAGGCCTCCATGGCCCAGGCTCTCAAGGTGAGAGGAACCAAGCCAAACAGGCGCAATTTCTCTTCCACCCACCCCTCACCGGCCAGCTCTGATGACGAGATGGATGACGCTTTTGATTCATTGGACTCCGGTAACAAGGAGGACGATACTGTTAAACCTGGTGACCTCGCAGGAGGGACCAGATCCAACCAAGTGACGCAGAGATGCTTAACATCTCTGGCATTGCCGACCCCAATGCCCTACGTGACGATACGTCGGCCGACACCTCTCGCTACCGTTTCCGAAGAACTGCAGGGTTCTGGAGATCGGATTGCGAAGCTGCCATCACCTCAATCCAAAGGGTATCCGATCTCATGAGATTCGGATCGGATAATAAGAGGGTATGGGATACAGACAAATCGGACGCACTAGTTGAGTCCGTCATTGTCCTCACAAGGGAACTCGCTGAGCATGGGTTCATCCGCAACGCCCTGAGGAACCAGGACCCGTCCTCCTCCACATGGGCCGTTATCAAAAGCTGGGCCACTTCTATTCGCACAGCCCTTTCCGAGGAGCGCACTGCCCATCACGCAGGCGCTCCTCCACCCCCTCCTCCACCCCCACCCAAAGGGCCTGCCCCAACCAAGGGCAAGGCCTTCAAATCTTCTGACCCAGCTGGGATGCGGCGCACTTTGCGGCAACCCCAGCCTCTTAGACGCAACCCCGACAACAATCCGTTTAGACGGATGGGGATAGCTCCTCCGCTCCCTCCCACGTTCTCGGACGTGGCTGCAGCGCAACCCACTCATCCCGGCCCGCTCTCGAAGAAGGCCAGGGTGGCACACGAAGCGAGTCTTGTTAGGTTGGCACAGGCCTTCCCACAATACCCCGCTGATTGCATCTTGAGCGCGCAACAAGCATTGACGCCATCCCCTTCCCGACCTGAGCCCCTAAAGCACAAGTCCACCACATACGGGCCTTCACGGAAGTCCTTGGCCGTATTCGCCCACCCCACCGTCACCTGGCCTGTAGAGGCGTGCGTGGGACCACTCAACCACGCCCTCCGCGAGGGCAAGAGTTCACTCCAAATCCTCTCGGAGGAGCGGGTGCTTGGGACATTCTCCCTTGCATGCTCCGACTTCCTGAAGGAAACCAACATCGCACTGATCCGCACCTGGTTCGCCAAGGTTGCGGCCAAGCAAGGAGCACTGGAGGCGGTGATCTCCGTCAAGACCGGTACATCCCAGTCCTCAGTGGCAATCGCCAACTTCCCTTTCTTTGGCCTTGAGATCCGGAAGGATCCCACGACCCAACGCCCTATCCCCATCTCTCCAAGTGAGGCCGTTCAGGTCTTACTCAATCAGTGTAATGCTGAGCAGAGACGGGCCCTTAGGTTCTACCACGGCGTTCCCCCAAGGGTCATCAAGAATAAGGGATCATTGACAAACAGTACCCTGTTCTTCGAGATCTATGATTTGCGCGCAGGCACAAACCTCAAAGTATTGGACGGGTCCTCCTTCATGTGGGGCATGTACAAACTCACCTTCCGGCCGGCGACCCCTCGACACGGGGTCCCGATCTGCATCAAATGCTGGAGATATGGCCACCGATTAGATCGGTGTCCGTACCTCTCGCACTACTGTCCGAAGTGTGGCAGTGCCCACGAGGAGAAGCATCACCGGGTGATGGCTTTGTGCTGCAAGGAGCAGCCAAAAGCCACGCCCCCTATTCTTGGAACCCCGGATGGAGTCCCGTGCCCGCATCCAGATAGGTGTGTCAATTGTGGGGTGTTTGGCCATCAGTCAGACGCTCGCAATTGCCCCTACTGGAGGAACAGATTTAGAGGGGACTGGATCCTCAATAAGTACAAGAACAGCAGGGTAAGCAACTGTGTCCTCATGATGCTCACCCGCTTCACTAACAGTTTTCCAGGACGCTCAAGGAGGGGCAATGGAAAGAGTTATCAAAGCGCCGGGGGCATTAATTATTGAATAATGAATTGTACATCCATGCGAATCTACTGCCAGAACATGGCTAAAAATACGTTATGGTTAGAAACATTACTTGAGTCTGAAAAGGCCAAGTGGGACATACTTCTCATCCAGGAACTGCCCTGGAAGACAATTAGGTACACGGCATCACTAACGAGTGCGGCGGGCACCCCAGTTAATGGGGGGCTGACCCACCCGGAGTGGACATGCTTCTCACCCCCAGGAATCACTAATGATTCTAGGCCAAGAGTTCTCACGTATGTGCATAATAGGCTTCAGCCAATTAAGCCGGCGCTGAGAACAGACATTGTCTCTCACAGGGACATTTTAGCTATATCGGTCAAAGGCCCAGGCGGTCCTAGAACGATCGTGAACGTGTATTCTGATTCCAGTGGTACTGCAATCAGGTACATCAGCGCAAACCGCGAGCGATTCTGGGGGGTGGGTTATATGGGTGGTGACTTCAACTGCCCGTCCCCCCTCTGGGACCCGCTCGTGGTAGACCAAAACCCAAGGGCAACCCTATTAATGGAGGTTACCCAGGACCTCGGACTAGAGAGAGTTGGGCCACCCACAAGGGTGACCACGCACTTACCATGCAACAACGATCTCCGTGAGTCCATCCTTGATCTCGTGTTCCTTGAAAACACGAGGACATATGCAGCCGAGGTGCGTGTGGGAGAGGCTGGTGCCTCGGATCACAGACCCCTCGCCACATTTTTCCCCATCAGGCATGACCTGATGGAAGGCAAACTACGCATCAAACCCAAATTGGAGGAGGAAGGCGACTTCCTTCACATGATAGGGGTTAATCTTGAATCTATCAACCTTCCCGGAGAGGCGACGGTTGAGAATATTGAACGAGTAATGGATAGCATAGCTATTGTGTTCAAAACTGTGTGGGAGAAGTTTGCCAAGGCCGGACGTGTGAGCACCCGGGCTAAACCTTGGTGGAACAATGCCTGCATGGAGGCAAAGGCAGTTGCAATGGCGTCCGGGGCCCGCAAAGACTGGAACACCCTCCGGAGGGTTACCAGACATGCCAAGAGGGAATTCTTTGATGCCCGCATCGAGGAAGTCTCTCACACTACAAAGAGGCCTTGGGACCTCATGAACTGGGTTGG
The DNA here is from genome assembly GCA_015584075.1 of Collybia nuda. NCBI lineage: Eukaryota > Fungi > Basidiomycota > Agaricomycetes > Agaricales > Clitocybaceae > Collybia > Collybia nuda. The sequence continues at coordinate 3,159 of MU150522.1, read as the reverse complement.
GCCCCGCAAGGCGCCTGCTTCTGTTATGATTACACACAACGGAAGGCCCTGCACAACGAACGAAGAGCTGTGGGAAGCTATCCACGGAACGTTCAACTCCGCCCATGACCGGCCAACAAACCTGGCAGCCATGGGAAACTCTTGGAAAGCCACTGATCAAAGACAGTGGAGCCCATTCAGCGTCCAGGAGATGTGGGATGCCCTAAAGGGTACCTCAAATAGTTCGGCCCCCGGGCCGGACAACATCTCATGGCGTCACCTCAAGGTGGTCCTAGCGGACCTGCCATGTGCGACCCTGATTACTTGGTTGGCAAACGCATGCATGTCATGTGGACACTGGCCGAGTCACTTCAAGGCCTCGAGAACAGTAGTCATCCCAAAACCTGGGAAGCCTACATACAACACTCCTAAGTCATACTGCCCGATTGTGCTTTTAAACACGTTGGGTAAACTTATGGAAAAAATGCTCTCCACCCGCCTCCAGTTCGAGGCCCAGGCGGAGGGGGTACTTCACCTGAATCAATTTGGAGGAGTTTGACAGAATTCCACTGAAGATGCCGGATGCTTCCTCACCCACGTGGTCCGTGTGGGCTGGTCATGAGGACTCAAAACCAGCGTGGTTGCTTTCGACCTCGCCCAATTCTTCCCCTCAGTTAATCACGAGGTTCTTCTCAACATCCTGGAGGGCCAGGGGTTTGCTCCGGAAATTGTGGCATTCTTCAGGTCATACCTGGTGGGTCACAAGACTACATACATGTGGGGAGACAAAGAGTCTCCCCCATTAGACTCAAGCGTAGGATTAGGTCAGGGGTCCGCCCTCTCCCCGATCCTATCTGCCCTCATGCTCTCGCCTATCCTTAAGGAATTCTACCATAGGAATTGCGAATCAGATCTGATATCGTACGTAGATGATGGGACCCTAATTGTCCAATCAAAAGCGTGGGATACCAACATTGCCGCCCTTCGCAGGGGCTACGATCTCATATTCTCCATGATGCAGGTCATGGGGCTAATATTGGAACACAGCAAATCCGAGGGATTCCATTTCTCTCGGAAGAAGAACGATGACAACCCCGTCATAGATCTAGGTCACACTCCTTTTACGGGAGCGACCCCACTGGTCCCAGGTACCCTTTGGAGATATCTTGGATTCTACTTCAATCGTGGACTTACCTTCAGGAAGCACGTGGAAATGTATGCAAACAAGGCCCTCACCACTACGAGGGCAATGCTTGTGCTAGGAAATTCTGCCAGGGGCCTCCACCCCAAGCACAAGAGAACACTTTACCGCGCCTGTGTGTTGCCTATTGCGACATACGGGTGTAGATTATGGTACTTCAATGGGGCCCGTAACAAGGGCCCCCTCAACGCCTTGAGAAAGATGCAGCGTAAAGCCGCTCTCTGGATCACAGGCACTTTCAAGACTACCCCAAAAGGGGCCTCAGAAACACTGGCAGGGCTACCACCCATCAACTTGCATGTGCGCAAGCTGGTGGAACGAAGCCACTTCCGCATCAGGATGCTGGACAAGAATCACACAGTACATAATCTAGTTGACGGACAGGCCCACCTGTCCGTCAGCCGCATGTCAGAAGCAAAGAGAAGGAAGATGAGATCCCCCATCATAGATTCCTTTTCCCACCTAGAGGTGTGTTCCCAAGACACCTCTCCTACATTCCCCCTCGCAAAGCCAGGTCATCGTCTAGTTGACTGGGCAAGTGAACGGGTCATCGTCAAGCCCTCCCCTGTGCCCACGGGCAGCAAGGAAGAGCATAAGACAGCTCTCAAAGAACGCAGAGGAGTCCTCTCCCACTGGATCAATGAAGCCAAGCATTCCACTAGCCGTATTGCATTGATATGCGATGGCTCGGTCCCCCGTCCACATGACCGACAGGCTACTGCTGCCTGGAGGGTATGGCATAATGGACAACTTTACCATGGTGTCACCCCTTGTGGGGACGCCACATCAGATGATGCCGAAACTTTTGTGATCTCCTCAGGGATCAACGAAGCGTTCAGTATCCCCTTTGCGGACTTCAACAAAATTGATGTCTTCACAGACTCCGTCAACGTGATCAGGCTTGTCACCGACCCATTGCATCACACGGCTCACACATCGGCTGTCAATGTGACATCCAAACTTGCCCTGTGGCTGACCCTTAAACGGGAAGCCATTGTCACCTTCCATCACACACCTAAAGCGTGTGAGGTACCAGAGCACCTGCTTGCCCACGAGGCTGCTACCAGACATGAGGTAGCCCACAGAGCACACAGACTTACCACCCTTGCAAAAGCAAGGGCCAACACAGTCGATGACATGACGGAAGACTGGTCCAAGTTGGCCAGTACGAAGGAATACATTGGGTCCCACTTCCTCCCCCTATACGAACAGGGGAAACAAATCACTCCAAGCCACCTTAAAGGGGGGTCTTGGATAGGAAAGGTTTCCTCAGAAACCAGCATCACGGTCCGACTGGCGTGTGCCCTTACCAGGCATGCACCTATTGGGGCATACCGGCAGCACTTCCTCAAGGAGAGGGAGACCTATCTATGTGACTGCGGCATCAGCAAAGAGACCATGGATCACGTTTTCAGGCACTGCCCTAATCATGTGAGAAGGGAGCGCCCACGGAGGAAACTGGCCCTCATTTGGGTCTGCAACTTCCTACATGATAACCCGTTGGCCTTCGGGGTCTTTCGGGAACCAAGAGTAGATTGAGTACGGGTACCCTAGCTAGGTGAGTGCTTGCCTGATGGTACCCTCAATACCTGGTCAAACACCCGCGGGTGAGCATACACGCGTGGGCCAGGTCCCTCAGGGTGAAATACGGCGTCCCTCGGGATACCACCAGGGGGGTGTACCCCCCTTGGGAGCTGGACGCGAGAAAGCGGCCGCGCTAATTACTTAGTAAAAGGATTGAGAACCTTGGGGGGCATGCCCCCCCTTGATTACACGTGCTCCAAGTCCCAAAAGGGTCTACTATCCGGCCTACCGACAGGTAGCCAACACGCAAGCCTGTGAGCCCGGCGACGGGCCCCCTCGCCACCATGCCACGTCTGACGGCCATCTAATGCGTCACCCCTATGCATCCCTCTCTAAATACGTTCGCACGTGACCGCTTCTGTACTAGCGTATGGCGGTATATAAAATGTTGAAGG
>MU150521.1:0-14893 GCA_015584075.1 Collybia nuda | reverse complement strand
TCCTTCCCAAAACAAAACATCTACGAACGTGCGTGCCTATACCGCACGGCGGGTATCCCAAATCAGGACTGCCCACGCATCCCGATCACCCAGAAAAATAGCCAATGCGGCCACGCCGATTTGCAAATTGCCTAAAACCGCAACCGCAACCGTATCCTACCATAACTTCCCAAACGCTGCCCAGCCAGCCGCCGCCCGCCTGCGTTCCTGTTGCCGCATTTCCACTTTTTTTTGTGCTCGTGTGCTCTCCGCCGTGCCCATAGCGCCAGTCTCAAGGCCAAGCCCACATGTGAAACTCACAAGCCAATTTTGTAGCCGGACCTCATCCAGGACACGGCATGATCACACCTCAATAGCCTGATTATCCATTTGCACATCGCTACCAATAAAGCATGCCCGTGAATTTGAGTTTCCAGCCTGTCCATATTACAACGAGACTATCTCATCCAATATGCAACATTTGGCAAGTAAGACCCGGTGAGGGCACGCCTAGACCACTTATCTGAATTAGATTGAATTGATCAAAGAGAGCTGAACTAGAACCATGATCAGACCTGCAGGCATGTCGGCGCACGGAATTCGGGACGGGAACAAGGATCCCACATTCCGCATACCACTGAATGTAATCCCGGCAGGGATATCATACATCGCGCTTTAGGCCATGAGGAGGCAAGTATGTACCATTCCCGAATTGTACTCAATGCTGGATGACAGAAATGGGGTACTTGTCAAGCCCCAGCTTTCACGCTGCCCGAAGACAGAACACGAACGCGATGAAGCGAAATATGTACATATGGATCCACAACTAGAGGCTTATTTCGAGGACGCTTCCATGTAGAAGGATCGATATCGTTAATCGATGGACACCCAGGTCCCCCCTACTTGTGATTTTTCCACCCCATAAGCCACAACTCTCGACCAATGACCTCAGCCCCATTCGACAGGCATAGGCACTTCGAACAGGCGACCAGGCGAGACAGATTCCAAAACAACGCAAGGCTCCAGAAGAGAATTCGAAGCAGAGCACAGACGGGGGTAGAGGGACCGGTACTTGCACTATCCCAGCCAGTCACATCTCCTAGCAGCAGCTTCCCATGTCGCCATCACATATGTTAGCGCTATCGATTACAGATGTTCTGGACCACGTCTTGTATTTCTAAATCTACCATGCAGCGTGGACGGGTACACCGGCACATATGCATAATCAGCCCATCTGTAAATCAGGGCCATCCCATCGATATCGATTAAGGATTAAAAATCGAAGCTTCTTCCGAGTTCCAATGTTCGTCTCGAGGCGAGGCGACTCCGACTCCGACTCGACCTCCCCAATGCTCGCCAAAGTCATGATCAATTGACGATGCCCTTGATCATGATCATGCACACGACCTTGCACGGGACCCTTGGGCCTTGGCGCGGCAAACATGGACCGGGCTCGCTTGCCTCGAGGCTCATTGATATTGCCCCACTGACCTGCTGATATCCAACGACTTCGTTAGCCAACGAGTACAACACTATTCTCGTATTTCCTTACATCCACCTCTCCTCCACGGACATAGCTTCGTCGGGACTAGTATCTCATAAAGGGACGTGACCACCTTTATCTCCGTCTTGCTCTATAATCAACGAAATGCACCTTCTGCCTTGTACTTTCCTGCCTTGTTGTATCGCCAATATTAATACACTCTCCAATTGGATCCTTCTTAAATATATGTGCGCTGATTTCATAATCCGAAATGAAATGTCACAAAGGAAGTCGATTGTATAACTACCGAGGTCACTCGAAGGTTAATGTGATCGATATTTAGCAAGGAAAATCGCTATTCGTCAATCATCACCGGACGTACGCACCAGTATCAGCGATACCAACCATACGGGATCATCCACCTTCCACGAGTGTGACTTTATTCAAGAGTTATCACAATCCGAAACAACCCACCTTCCAACTGTGATCATTCGCCGAATTCCCCATAAACTCGTACATTCAATCTGGTCCTAATTGGATTGTATTGTGTTAGTGCCACCGCACGAAGAGCGGCCAACTAAATTTTTTCGAGGGTACCGTCTTTTCGTCCAGACGAGCAACTAACATTTTTAAAAAAAAGTCACCCCACCATTCAAGCCCCTGTGGACGGGATGGGGTAAAGTGATGATATACTGGCCCCTGGTTGACATCCTTTGAACAACCGGCGTTCAACCTAGACAATTATGTACATGTATGCAAAGCCAACATTACCACTGCCCCCACACCCTGGACGAATATGTCCAGATTGCTATCAACAGAGTTAGTATTATGTATTTATCATTCATGTTACGAGAACCCATTGCACCGGTAATCGAAGCTCCCAACGCTATTGTCCGAAACACTAGGACATCTAGCGCCCATTTGACATTTGCCTTTCCAGCGTTCCTTAGGGGAAGTAGGGAAGTGACCCACTTCTGGGGTTATTCACACTGATGATCATGAATATAGGACAGGGGAACAAACGGGATGCCGTTGATCATCATACAAAATTAGTCCTAGGCCCAATTGGATACCCCGGAGCGATAAGCCTTGGGCGTTGAGGCTTACTACGAACAGACTCCACTTTCCCAGCATCACTTGTGATAAAGGACATCCCCTTCGTGGATAGCAAACCGCCGGCGATGAACGGGTGTCAGTGTCGACGTGCCAGAGGTTGATTCAATCAACAGAGACTATTTGTGAGAGGCCAACTTACTAGAACCCCGATAGCACCGCGACCGGTATTTCAACCTCCGTCGATGGTTGCACTGTCTTTACTCGTACTCGTGTCGTAAACACTCCAGAATAAGAGAAGCATTGACTCCTGTACTGCAGATCTATTCTTCTCATAGTCCGAGACGTTCGGAAAGCGCCTCTGCTGTCTCCCACAGTCTCGTTCCATGTCATAATTGGTAATATTGCCCATGGTAAACCAGCCCTACGAAGATCAAAACTCACGCGGTCAATATTTCTGACGACTCACTCCAAATCCAGTATCGCTCGATGACACCTAGGAGCATCCCATACTCAACTTCGTCAAGATCAATCATCTCATCATCCCTGACTATCTCTGGACAATTGCTAGTCATGCGCCCCAGCGGTACCGATTCAGCGCCCTGAACTCTGCCGCTCTGAGTAGCTGGCCGCCCGCCGGCATTGACACCGACGTCAAGGGAGGGGCCATTGTCAGCATCCACATCAGGACGGTTATCGCCAGTAGCTGATTGCGCCTCGGGCTTCCCAGGTACACGTCCTTTTGTGGGAGTTATCATTCGGTCACTAGCACGGCCCTGTAGTTGCGCATAAGATTCCTGCCTTTCCTTCCCCATATTTCCCTCTGGATGTCCCAGTACCCCGTCGCCCCTGATACTATTGAATTCTCCACCTCGCGTTTCATCATGACGTGGGCTCGACGCTGTCTTCTTGCACTTTGTAACAAGTCTATATAGCGCGTTCGATATCCCTTTATCCAAAAGGTGACCGAGTTCGGGGCGGGGATCTCGTCGAGCTTCGACTTTGTGGAACTCCTCACTTCTGGGTTCTGGGTTCTCAGGAATGATAGAAACCGTCAGCGGCCCGTACGCGGTAGAAGATGTTTCAGACGCCTCGCTAAGAACGATATGCAAAATAGTGCACATGTACCATCGTGCATCTTTCATAGCTAGTCTCTTCACACGCGCAGACTTTCCCATGTCGAAGTCGCGGTTCGTAGTCTCGACATCGACAGGGTCATCTATATTACCACCAGGAACAGATGGGCGATGGTTCACAGGCACAGAAGACGAAGTCCGTTCAAATTCGCGTACGGTTTCCAATATCAACGAGGCTCGCAGCGTGTGTAATGATAGATGCAGGTTATGCGTATGTGGTATCCGAGGCTGGAGTTGCGTGGTAAGGGCCCGGAAGACGACACTAAAAAGTGATAGTACGTCGCTACGAACATCAGCAGGCATATCTCGTGCCACCGTAGGTTTTCCGGATTTGTGGTCCGGCGGCTTTGTCCTTCCCGCGGAGGTGGTAGTGGTGGCGTTGGTGGCGCTTCCGGCGGCGGAAGGAATGAGGATAGCGTCAAGATAATTCTGAGAAAGGGAAGTGAATGAGTGAATCAAGGGATTCAGTATCAGGGTTGAAGTCCTCTCTAGAAGAGTATCGATAAGTTTTTCATCAATAGTGTCATGGGTCGTTGGCGCAAGTGGGTTTGGCTGAGGTGATATATCTGGAGAAGGCGCTATGCGGGGGATAACAATATCCAACATATGATATAAAAGGACACTTAACAACTTCACGGTATCAACCTCGGGCGGAACGTTAGACGTCGATCGCAAGACTATAGCCCTCAGGGCATTTGCGATTGCCTCGATTGTACGAATAGTTGCCGACAGAAGAAGTGTCGGTTGTGGGTCAGGGACTGACGTCAATTGCATAACACTGTTCAGCGAGAACAGAATTGAATTTCCGAACAAGTCTGGGACGATTGGAATGTTGATTTCTGTAGGTAGTCTAGTGTTAAGTCAACAGGAGCGTGATATGATCTTACATACGGTCATGAAGCCTTTTTAACATAGATTTTAGTTCCACACCGTCACTTTTTGGCCGGTATTCAAAGTCAGGAGGCTCTGCGGGAGATGTTTTTTTCTTTATTTTTTTTTTGCTTGCCAAGGATGCCTGTTGCTCCGCAGCAAGTAATTCTTAAATAAAAATAGGAATGAGAGAATATAAGATATCGGTCCGAATTCATTAAAAGGATAGCGCGTACTGATTTTCTCGGTCTCATATTTTTCCTGAAGTTCCGCATAGTTGCGCTCCATCAAAAGGGCGCGGGTTCGCCATGGGTCGTCAGTAGTTGGTGCCAAAGGTGTTGACGGGGCGAATTTTGAGCGCAAGTCAAGTACATATGCTGTGTGATCGTTGTTAACACGTCATTGACTACAATTACTGATAAACGCGATCGAATAGCCACGATACTGACACGCAAACGACATATCGGGGGGTTTGAATTTCACCGCAACAAGCGCCTGCAGAAAAAAGTAATTACCCGTAAATTGATTGTGCCATGTGGGATGATGGTAAACCAAGGAATGCACTGACAACCGCTAGGCGAATTCGATCAGAGTCGGAGAGCATTCTGCGTAAAGAACGATTTCCCGAAAGTCCGGTTGGCGATGGAAACTGATGAAAACCGCTCGAAAATGGATATGTATTCACTGAACGTTTAAATTTGGTTACACGACCGGACTGACGCGTCTTGTCACATTTGTCACACCTTTCTTTCTCTTCATTACAACTCTTGCCATACTCCCAACCCAAGTTTCATCCATATAAAAGACTACGATTTATGTTACTACGTTGCAATGTGCGTACAGGAAGGCGTTTAAACAGGGGTGGTTGTAATACTGAATTCCACGACAGACTCAAAACGTGAGGGTTACAAGATATATACGAGGCTGGCGATATACAACCAGTTAGATTGGTGCGTGCTTAGCGTCCTGCTTAACATGCCTTAATGATCTCGTGAAGCCAAAAACAATAGACACATTCAGGGGACTGTGCAAGAAAATGAGTAAATTCAAGTAGCAGTGAGTGTGGATCATAACGCGTACTTTCGTCAAACGACTTTCTCCCAGATTGATGGAACCTTTCTTGCTCGCGGTATCGCATAATGGGGGAGTCTTCGAGCTGCTGCAGGGGAACCCTTGATCGTGATGCCAGTGGTGAATCCATGATGTTTCGCCCTTTTGGTCCTTCGCCTGATATGGCACGTCTAATCGGGGACTCATCATATGGATGCATTCTACTGAAGGGACTGGAGCTTAAAGTACCACCACTTTCCCCAGCGCCATCGTCCAGGGCATTGGACAGGGTACCAGGACCACCGAACGTTTTCCCCCCAGTCGCCCGATTACTTCCTTTGGACGGTGTGTGGAACGACCCGTTGGGGCGAGCTGACCAGACGTTATTTTTTGGTGTCGCAAAAGGTACTCCGAATCTAATGCCTCGAGACGGCGTTGATGTAGGGTCGAAAAGGGGGTCGTCGTCGTAAGCGTCTAAATGACTAGGGGTATAATTAGAATAATTTCTGGCCCCCTGGGAACGATGTTGCGGGGTGGATGGACCATTTCTCGTTGAGTCAATCCATGGGGCACTAGAAGATAATCCGTGATCATACTCGGAATTTCGGCCACCGCGAGTGGGAGTCTTCGGCATCCGAACCGGATTCCACGTCATAGGTGAATCTTGTATTGATGGTTGGAAAAAAGGGGGGTCAAATGAAAGGCTTCTCCGCGGTTCTTCGTCAGTAGGAACGAATATAGGCTCATTGGATATGGTATCCATCTGGGGAAGCCTAGAAGGTATATCGTCTGTTTCGCAAATGCGACAAAACCATGGATCTTCCTCTTTGCCCAACTCAGCAATATTGCGAATTCCGATGCATTCCAGATGGTACCATGTCTCACAACCATCACATTGGACGAGCTCTCGCCCATCATCTCTGCCACGACATATGCATACAATTTCGTCGTCACTGTCGTCCTCCATTTGCCTGAGCCTCCGCTGCTGACGGTAAGAAAGTGTCCGCACACTTTTCTTCGATAACAGAGCTGCGCGCGCATCGGATGGATCACTTGGAAAGTAACTACTCTTTCTTTTCAACTGAGGTCTCGTGAGGCCGGGGTTCGTAAGCAGAGGAACCATTTTCCCTCGCCCACCCCTTGGAGGTTGATCCGTTTCATTATCATAAACGGAGCCCCAGTGAGAAGGTGGAGACATATCCTGATCTATATCTCGCTTTGGTAAACCTTCTTCATCGTCTTCATCATCGGAATCACGATCCAAGAACCTCTCAATCCATTTCATTTTTTCCTCTTTCTCTGCTTTTGCCCAATCAGCCCGCTCCTCTGTCCTCAGTTTCCATGGAAATTCGGCGTCCGGCCAGTTCGGTTTGTGTACAAGATTTTCTGCCGCAGCTGCTGCCATTGCAAGAGCCTTCTTCTCTTTGGCGGTAGGTTCCGCGCCCTTCCTTTTCCGTCGCGTGCTACTTTTTTTCTTTGACGGTGTCGGTTCGGGGTCAATGACAGAACCTGGTTCTTCGGCTGGAACATCCAATAAAACGCGCCCACGACCTTCCAGTTCGACAGGATACAGTTTCGTCGAGGGTTCATCGTATGGTGTACGCTCGCCACGAAATGCAGCCAACCGCTTTCGTTTCTTCAATTCTTTCTCAGTTGGAGGAACCTCTTCGGCTTCTTCGAGGGTTGTAATCACATTAGATGGTCCGGCGGGTCCTGGCGTAATGAGCGTTAGTGGCTGGGGCTGGCGAACCCATTCTGCCGTTCTCTGCAGAGTCTATTAATGGCTGTAAAATGTGGGCAGGTAGGCGTACATACATAACGACCGTAGCCACCAGCCATCAAACTCTCTTCAAAACTCTCCTCTGATGTTTCTTGGAATAATTTTAATCGCCGACCTTTATTGGGACTCTCAGTAATACCAACGGCTGCTGCTCGCTCCTGTTCCCGGAGAACCTCTTCATCTGCATGAGCCGTCGGGTCTGCCTCTGAAAGAGTCCTTTTCGCGCGCTTTAGGTAATCTGGCCGACGACTTTCAGCCTCCTGAACATGAGTAAGCCTGTCTTGCATCATTTCTTGACGAATGCGTTCTATTTCGCCACCCACTACGTGTCCACGAATTTGCCCATCTGACTGCAGTGGTGGCGGAGAGATTGGAGGCGTGGAAATGGATGAAGGTCGTTCCAGTGTGTGGCGGGAAATTCCAGAACGAGTCGCAGGGGTCGGCGAGAAGACATCATCTCGTGTTGGACGTAATTCTGGCGTATACGATTGTGGTCGTGAATGACCCGGGGTTCTGGATTTGGCAGATTTATCAGCTATAGATAGTTTTGCCATAAATGGAGAGGATAGACGGGAGGAACGATGGTCGGAAAATGAAACCGGAGAGGAAATGCGATGAGCTGGCGCAAGGGTGGAAGCGGAAGTAGAAGATTCAAGCTTGATACTGGTACTAGGAGAAGTATGAGAACAGTGTGTGTGATCAATAGATGCGACTAACGGGGAAGTGGGAGCTCCAGATGTCGCCATGTCGCTAGAATGTGACTTTGAACTATTGGAACGAGAAAATTAGGCAGTAGTGAGAGAGTATATTATGAAACGCACTGGTGTTGGGGTGTCGCGGGGGTGGTATAACGCGGGGTGGATCGCAGATATGGACTGCGTCTCGTGTTACACACCAGGGAAAACATTGGATATAAACAAGACGTACCTAGATTCTGGTGTGATCGTTTGTTGAGACCTGGGCTGGGAGATAACCCTCGCATCTTCCATGGTACTGTATTAAAAGTGGATGAGAAACAAAAAATCATGGCGGAAGGGGAAGTAGCGCACTGGGATTGCCTCTGAACAGCCAGCCTTTGTCCAACTGACGTGGGTGCGAGTGCAGCGTAAGAGGTCTGTGAACTACAAACCAATGTTTCAGCAGTTAGCACACGATTGATTATATTGACATACCCATTCGGAACAGGTGACTCGGGGGTATAGGGTACGTCAAGGACATACTGTCCAAAGTTATTGGGACTGCAAAGAATATATAAGTACAATCTAGAAATGCTCAAAAACCTAATAGAAATTACCTTTGCGGGGTGGGGAGTTGATTGAGTTGCCTGGGAGCAAAAGAAGGCAATAGTGATTTGGGCACTAAATTTGTACTGGAGAGGGTTAAGGGCATTGAACACAACACGGAGTAAGTAACACACTTCGACGCCACGATCGGATCCGTATTCAAGCCTTGGATGCCTCCCTCCCGAGTATTGGGGCTATTAGACATTCCTAAAGATCTCCCTTGACCTGAGACTTGGGAATAGGGTGACAGAGGTGGAGGTCCTTGATTGGAAGAGGCTTTGGCTGTAGACTGAGTCGAGGATTGACCCTGAACGCCAGTAGACATGTGGATAATTGAAACAAAAATGGAAAAGGTGTCGCAGGGGTGGTGGTGGGATTTCGCTGGAGAGTTAAAGACAGAACCGCAAAAGAGTCGATATGAACGGTGGCTCGACAAACACGCCGCTCGGATTGAATAAAGACAAGACGATAAATGAAGGAACGGCTTGGGACTGAAACTGATAAAGAACTAAGTTCAAATGCCTTATGTAATGAATTAACATACAAAATCTCGGTTCAACACCTCCCAAACACCCACAACATTCATCATGTCCGTTCGTGCTTTGGAATTTTACAGTGGCATCGGTGGGTTCTTGAACTTTCTTGGAATACGATGATTTAATTAGTACGACAGGAGGTCTCCATCTTGCCTTTTCGCGAAGCAACGTCGATGGGTCTGTGATTCGAGCATTTGATTGGGATCAAACGGCCTGCTCGGTATACGCTGCCAATCATCCCACCACTATTGTCCAAAAGGTGCTATACCCCGGTCGTTTTCGACAAAGGCTTGATTAAACATGGTGCAGGTGGATATCCTGACTTTAACATCTACCATACTGGCATCGTACCAGGCCGATCTTTGGCTTCTTTCACCATCGTGTCAGCCTTATACCGTGTTAAATCCAAACGCGAAAGGTGAAGCGGACCCTCGGGCTCAATCTTTTCTTCACCTCATTCAGACTGTCTTGCCTGAGTTGAAAGCGATGGACGCACACCCCTCTCGTTTACTTATCGAAAATGTTGCAGGTTTTGAGGTGCTACTATCTGCCACTTGTATTCCACCACCCTCTGAAGTTATCATCATTTATTACGAAGACCTCCAGTACCCGTCAAACTTTATTGTCAACGTTACGATCCCTGGGTTACATCACACTAGAACTTCTCATCACTCCACTACAATACGGTATCCCAAACTCACGACTTCGATATTATCTGTTGGCGAAACAGTATCCACTGCAATATAGCGGCCTCGGAGGTATTCAGAAGGACACCATCCTCCGTCATATTCCCGGACAAGCCGACTGGGTGGACCCCCGTATTGATTCCACAAATATAAATGGAGATGGCCTTTCTATCTCTGGAAACCCCATCAACAAGCTTAAAGATTATCTTGACGGCGACGTCGTAAATAACGAGCCGCACCCGCACGCTGTGCCTGAGAAAGTCCTGCAAAAATGGGGCAGATTATTCGATATTGTTTTACCCTCATCGCGACGAACTTGTTGTTTTACACGAGGTCACCATTTTCATCGTCTTCCTTATTACTTTATTTTAGCTTAATGCAACGATGCCAGGTTATACTCAACTTGTGGAGCGTGCCGGTTCGATTCTTCAAGAAAACGACAATCTCAATGTAAGAATTTTCATAATTTTTTCATCTCAACACGAAGGTCATATGTCTCATAGACGACAGAGATATTCGACAAGTTTTTCCAAGCTCAAAGCGAGGCTGACCCCCGGGCTCTTGAGATTTTGAAACCACTACGCCTTCGATACTTCTCTCCAATAGAATTACTACGACTGTTTCACTTCATTCCACTTGGGACACCGTCAGTCTTTTCGTGGCCAGAAGGCGTGTCAACGAAGACAAAATACCGCCTGATAGGAAATAGTGTGAACGTTGAGGTTGTTGAACGTTTAATAGAATACCTCTTTCAATGATGTATACATTACGTCCTGTTTCGCATCTACCTTAGGAATGCCCAAGTCAGGTGTGACGACAATTTACTTACGGTCACCGGTTAACAAATGGCCGAACTCCGAGGGTACCCACCTTTATCATCCTAACTTTCACAAGATGTTAGATATCAACTGCGCAACTCGCACCCAGCCCATATCTTCGAGTACCTCAATCTAGAAACATAAATACACTTCATTTGACATGCCTGGTCGACGAACATTTATCATTGGAGGAGGGTGTACAGCATTTATCAAGGTGAATTAAGCTGCGCCTGGTTCAAACCACGGCTGACCTCCTCGTAGCCCAGAGGAAAGCGAAGCACGGAGGATGTATGTCATAATAGGTGTTTTTGATGCAACGCATTTGTAATCTGTACTTGGAAATAGATGGGGCTTGAGGCAGCCACGAAAGCTCTTCTGGACGCAGGTACTGGTTGCTAAATACTATTCACGGATGTTTTTGGTTCAAATATCATAACCAATACTAGGCATAACTTATGATGCAATACAAACGGCATATGCTGGATACTGTTACGGTGATTCCACGAGTGGTCAGGTATTCGCAATGATTATATTGGTTAACAGAAGCTAAATTATCTCGTGTAGCGGGCCTTGTACAATCTGGGTTTAACCGGCATTCCCATCGTAAATGTGAATAACAACTGTTCGACAGGCTCTGCAGCCCTATATCAAGCCAACAATGCAGTTAAATACGGCGAGGTCGAGTGTGCCCTTGCGCTTGGTTTTGAGCGCATGAAACCCGGTAGCCTTGGCACTAATTTTCCTGATCGCGCACCCCCTACTTTGCTTCTGAACATGAGAAGCGCAGAGATAGAACAAGAAGGTTTAGGGGTGAACCATGGACCTGGTGCTCCACGAATGTTCGGCAACGGTGCCCAGGAGTATTTTGCTAAATATGGTGGTGGGATAGAACATCTAGCAAAGATAGGTACGTTAAACGACGAGCCCATATGCGGTACGGCAAAAGTAACATGGCCGCCTCCTAGCGTCTAAGAATCACAAACACTCTGTAAATAATCCATACTCTCAGTTCCGTGATGGGTGGAGTGTCGAACAAGTCATGAACGCTCCGATGATCACCAATCAGCTCACTAAATATATGTGTAGTCCGACATCCGTAAGGTTCAAATGGTTTCGGTAAGAATAACGAGTTGATTTTGCCTTCTAGGATGGAGCTGCGTGTTGCATCGTTGCATCTGAAGAATTTGTCCATTCCCACGGCCTTGGGAACCAGGCCATTGAAATAGTAGCTCAGGCATTGACTACCGACAGTCCCGTAGCGTTTGAACGCAGTGCGATGGATGTTGTTGGATATTCCATGTCGAAGTCCTGCGCCGACCAAGTCTTCAAGGAAGCCGGATTTGGCGATGGACAAGGGCGAGACCAGGTTGGTGTCGTTGAGCTCCATGATTGCTTTGCTGCAAATGAGGTTTGTCTCATCTCAATCTTACGCGGCAACCGCAGCTCTGACATTTAATTTTAGCTCATCACCTACCCAGCTTTGGGTCTCTGTGCTGAGGATGAAGCCCACAAGCTTGTGGAACGCGGGGATAACACTGTGAGTGTTTTCTTATCTACCCGACAACTTTTTAAAACTTGTATAGTATGGTGGAAAGTATGTCGTTAACCCAAGTGGCGGTTTGGAGGCCAAGGGACACCCCTTAGGAGCTACCGGCCTCGGTATGCATTTTTACATAATGAGTGAGTATCTAATACATCCACACAACACACGCAGGCACTTATGAACATGAACGCAGTGCAATTGCGTGAATGTGAGAACAAAATTTCTTTCATTAACCTCAGCCATAAATGTACTGCTTTCTACAGGGGCCGGTCCAATGCAAGCGCCGGGCCTTTTTGATATCCCGGACAAGCGAGGAAAGTATGGCCTCGTCCACAACGTTGGTCTCGGGGGTGCTGTGGTTGTATCACTGCTCCGCCGACCTGAGTTTTATCGACCTGGTGGGCCCGATGGCAGATCAAGGTGATCACCCTCCTCTCTTTTTTTTCGTTCTTTGTTTAAATTGGGAATTTTGCCATATTATCAGACTTGGATATAATCACGCCCACGAATGTCGTCCTGTCACTATGGAAGACGTTGACAAGGTTAAATCGAAGAAGTCATCTCCCTATGTCCTCCAATATGCCAAGTTATGAACTCCTGTCTGTTTCATATTGTGTATATCTATGTAGCATATATCATCCTCGGCGTATGGTGATTGAGGAGCAAGTTTGTATATGCACAACGGTTTCCCAATATATCGTTTGACAAGCCAGCCTTTAACACAAGGATTTCCCGATTGGTCGACAAGCTTAACATTTTTATTCTGCAGTAAACCAGCAGGTTTTGCATGCTCAAGGTACCTTAGAAGTAAAGATAAAAATTCAAGATATAATAATGTTCCTTGTATATACAAAAGATGGAACAGTACCTACTCTGTAGCTGGCCATACAATTGTATCTGGAAAAGTTGTGGGAGAAAGGAAAACTTAAAACCTGTGAGAAGCCACTTGAGCTTCTTGTCGTCCCTGCACTATATCGTTGTTTTTGGGTTCACAGAAGAAGCCATACATTTGAGGGAACCGGATTGTCGCGACGCATGTCTTTCTATGGGGTTGGACTGTTCTGAATAGAGCTGCTCGAAGGTTGGAGCTTCATCGCTCGGCTTAAAAGTCAAAACCGGTGAAACGAATGAAATACTCATGCCAGCAACGGTTGATTGAATTAATCTGGGACACAATTCAAAAAGGGCAGACCGGGGCTTACCCGATTAAATTTCGCAAATTTCGTGTCTATGTTTCGTGAAAGGTGGATATCCTTTAACTTACATCTAGGCTAGTCGAATTTCAGGAAAGCTGTAGGAAAATGGTCGATTCTAGGAGCTCGGACGTGGTGAGTGATTTTATATGTCCTTTAGATACTCCTAATATGCGTCTAAGGAAGGACAGATATTTGTAGGCCTTTGAATTTCCAGGATTGGCATACTCTTTGCTGAAACATTCGTCAGATCTGTTGCGTAATCGAACACAAGTGATTAAAATTGCTGAGTACTTAAGGGTATGGGGGTTGAAGAGGAGGGGAAATTTTTTGTCCTTGACTTTTTATCACGGATACCACTGCTATTACTCCAAACCCAGCCCAAGAAACGAGTGAAAGGAGAGCCTGTATTTCTTCTGTATTTTCCGGCCTAACGTCACCATCGTCTAATGGATCATTCAGAGGTTTGAATCAGTGCGCTCGTACAAGGACGGGAGAATTCCAGGAAATTATTTCCAATATGCCCTCATCTTCGCCATCATACGTATGGCGGCTGCACGGCAAAAAAAGCAAGGTTCGAACGTACAAAGCCAGATCAGGGGGCGCGGAGTCGCGGATGCCATTAGAGAATCGATTTGGCTCAAGACTGGATAACTATAAAGATAAGCATGGGCCAGTGGCCCATTAATCACCAGTAGTGAGTACGTCTTCGAATCGACAGGGGGTCCATACATTAAAGACCTCGAGACAAAGCAAGGTTTCACTCGGAGCGCATTCACTGCATTCAGCCACCAACCTTTGTTGTTGACCACCAGTAAATTCAAAGTGAGGAATAGTATGCAATGCCAGATAATGGCCTTTGTTTAATGTGATACAGAGGCCGATGATAGAACCCAGCGAGCTGTTTCAGGAAATTTCCAACGAATTTTAAAGAATCTTTGGAGTAATATTTGGTGGCTAAATAAACCCACCGCGGGGCCCTACAATTTTTTAAAAATCACAAAAGTTCAATTGGGGAGCTGAGAGCGAAAGGAGGAATTTACTTTGTCGGTGTGGTGCAAATTGATGTCCATAACAGTGACTGGAGAAGATCTTCGAGAGCCCCGGTGGAGAATTAGAGTAAAAGTGGCTAGCCTGTGCAGATATGAAGGAAATTGTACAAAGCAACTGGGAGTTCTACGGTTTCAAGATCTGTAGACTTCTGCAATACCAACGAAATATCTTCGAGAGACCGGTGATTCAAAGAACATGCCAGGACTATGATTGTCTATGTCAACATCGTAATCAGTATAATTCAGCCATTGTTGAGTTCTACGTAAAAACCAACCATATAAGTCTATGCTTCGAAGTATTCTATCTTCTTGTCCACTACTTTTCATACAAGTTCTATTTGATTTCCTTGTACATTTTGCAGGATGATACGCTTTGGGGTTAATGTTCAAAAGCAAGGAACACAATCTTGATACAGTGGGCCGGGGGGGGG
>MU150518.1:0-15437 GCA_015584075.1 Collybia nuda | reverse complement strand
TAGAGGGAACTCATAATGTGCACTCGCAGTCGCTGGTGATGGTGGCAAGTGAAAGGAAGAAGATGCCTTGTGGGTATTTGTTTGTTTATTTTGTTCTGTTCATGTTCACACTTAAAGTTGAAAGTGGCCGCGACCCTGATGGCACTCCAAGAGCTGGTAATCACCACAGGCTTTGCTTGTCATCACGATCTACACGATCTTTGATGATATAGTTCTATGATTCACAAAAGCCTTAATAATCAAGATCTTCAAATGAGCTGCTAGGGCGACAGAACTATCCGCTTGATTTTTGTTGTTTTTATAATCCTTGTTCTGATTCGGCAATTGTTCGTTTTGTTCTCTCAACATGATCTCGGAGGCGCGGTCTCTAGGATGACGCCCCGTTTTCTGTCGCGGACAACGCTGCGCCTTGTCTTCTTGTCTCTCTCTGCCTCTTGTCGTTAGGAAATTTTGGGTACTTAACACCATGGGCCTCGAGGTGGGTATCCTCACTTCCCCAGGCTGCAGCCTTTTCGCTTCTCAAAATGTCTCGTGGCTTTTATGCTCATGACTCTTATCCTTATACCCCCACACAGTTTTATTTGCCCAATGTTCCGCTCAGGATCTTCGGTGACATGTCCGACTCCGATCATATTAACCTCAAAGTTCAACTTCGAAACCGCCTAAACTCCGGCCAGCTTTTGAAAATGCCCGCTGGATTCCCTTTTCGTTATGTCTTCGATGGCCACGGGGACTCCTACATTACGTCTGGTAGCTCGTTCGAATTCCAGGAAGACTTCTTGGTTTCTTCGCCGAATGAACGCCCAAGATACCAAAATGCAACGATATCTTATACAAGCGCGGAGCGAAAGGGCAGAGACTGTTCTTGGCAGGTCTTTTTCTCCTCGCGTGACCCTTCTTATTGTCGTGGTTCTACTGGTAAGTTGTTCCTCTCCCCGTTACAACGGACACGAATAACATTTTTATAGGTAAATACGCTGTTGCTCATGTCCAGGTCGAGGCTCCAGTTATAGCAACCCGTTATGGGAGAGCATTAAGACTAGATCCTTCGTATATCCTTAAAGCCCTTGCTGTTTCCCTGGAAGCTGGTGTGCATATCACAATAAAGCTTGCGAACTCGCCCGTGCCTCTCCCACGTCCGACTAGAAACCCCGGACCCTTGATGGCAGACAGTGTCGTCTATGTTGCCCGCTATAACGACGGAAGAGAAGATATACTATTCGTCTGCCCCCAACCACGGCCATGATTGTGAGTCACCATTGCTGTGTTTCGCAGCCCTGTTCTAATTTTAGTCCAGTAATCCTAGGTTGTGCGAACTACTCAAAACATGTTTCTGGTGGGTCTGGGACCTATTCCCACTTGGCTAGATCCAAGTTATACGTGCTGCGATTAAAGTCGTGCACTTTGTACGCAATGCTTGCGTGCCTATATTGGACCCCATGTCGCGTTCTGGTCTTGATCCAGACCGCAGTGTCCAAAATTTGTCCAAACTACCCTCGATGACAATACCAGTCTCACGAACATTTGATTTGGATAAAACATAATATTATTTGTATAACTTATTCACTTCGGCACCAATACTATTTACCTACTTGCATAGAAAACCATATATATATAATTATAATCATATACTAGTAGCCTGTCACACATGGAAATATATAATACCTCGTTAATATTGTACCTAAGCCGAACGAAAGTATCTATGTAATTCTGTTTTTTTAAGGTGCTAACTTATTGACTTCGGCACAAACGTCGTTCACTTGCGTGGAGAAGCAAACATCTTGATAAATGTAGAGCTTTTATCACACGTGTGCAGGTAGTATCTCATGGGCAATGGATCTAAATCGGAGGAAAGTATTTATGCCATTCTATTTATGTAAGTTATTCACTTCGGCATTAGATACTACTCGCTTGTACGGGACGATATAAGTTGTGATAATCATAGACCTTCTTTCGCACACTTGATAATAATAACTCGTGAGTGGCCAGCGGTATCGACTAACCATAAAGACATGAACGGAACATGAACGGAATGAATGTTTTTAAATAAACCGGAGGGCAATGACTCGGAAGAATCCAAGATCAGAACACCACAAGCTGATTGGGAACATCCCACCCGTTTTCGGTCTAAATTCTCGTTGAGAAATTTGCTGGGTCCGATGAAAAAAAAGGAAAACATACCAGACTAGCTTTAGCCCCATTGATCATTCCTGGGGGGCCGCAAATCATCATGAGGGAGTCCTCGGCTGGGGCAGGGAGGTGCTCGCGCATCATGCCGGCATTAACGAATCCTTGAGAATATTGCCACACCTCAGGGGGGTTGTCTAGAAGAGGAGGGAGGACACAGGCTTCAATAGAAGCGCTCGATGGCGGTCATGAAGCACTTACTAAGTGTGTAGTGGAGGTGATAACGATCTCCAGCCGACTCCAGGAGCTCTTCGATCTCCCTACGACACACTATTCACGACGATAATTGAAGAAGGAGAATAAAACAATGCGAAATGGTCACTCACAGATATCAATCTCGCTCTTGTTTGCGTAGATGAGGGAAACCTTGGTCTCAGTGTCTTCCTTATCTTGGAAGACGCCTCGGAGGACTTGTAGCATGGGTGTAATACCTTTTAATCACATGAGATTACCATTGAATTTTAAGCTTGACATTGAGTTGCTTACCGCTGCCACCACAGATCATACCAATCTGTTTCACTTTGCGTTCCTTACCCTTCCAGAGAGCTGTTCCTTTACCGAGCCAAGTGAATGAACCAAGGGGACCTTTCAGCTCAATGTTGTCCCCAACTTGCATTTTGTCGAACAAACTACAGTCAAATAAGATTAGGAGCCGAATGCAAGGAGATAAGTAGGTAACCATACGTTGTCATTTTTCCTCCAGGAATGGTAGGGGTCGGGAGGTACAACTTGAGGAGCAATTCGATCTCTCCAAGGGCGTTCGGCTGCGAAGTGGGAGTGTACGCCCGCTGGATGACTTCTTCCTGTGCTGCTACTGCAACACCGTCTACGATAGTCGCCGGAGTCTTCTTGATCATTCGGACAAAGACGTGTTGGCCGATAGGCTAGGGGTGCGCACCTGTGAGATTGCGGATCAAGATAACTTGAGCGTGCGGAACTTACAAGTCCAAGAGGCTGGCTAGCGTTTTCCAAAGCAAATCGGTAGTAGCGGGAATCGTGAGATGCAATCTCGATGGACTTCAGAACAACCTTCTTCCATTGAGTCTTCGACAAGAACGATACGTCGGAGACAGAAGTAGTTGTCACGGCGCCTTCCTTGACAAGAGTGCCAATGTGGAATCTAAAGTGGTTTTCGCCGGTCAGATACGCGAACAATTGAATTAAGGTAAACTAAGCAAACTTACTTTGACATCTGTTCTTGAGCTTCCGCGGAGTGAATTGCCATGCTGTTGGGGTAGCAAATTAGTTCAACGGCTACAAATCTCGGCACCGATAATGAAAGTATACGAACAAATCATCAGTGGCATCTTGTCCTGCCATTCCAGTGATTGAGTCTGCACCTCCTGGGTGCTCTTGGAGGAACCCAGTTCCATCGTAAACTACAATGAGGTAAAATTAAACTAAATGCTCGACGTTTATCGTCCCCTTTACGTACCTTCGCCTTTGACGGCGAACCATGGCTCCTCAGGCTTGTCGTGCTCCTGGAGCTCTTTCAAGGTGATCTTCCGTGAGATCTCTGGGTTGGTCATGTTGACAGCGGTGGGGGCGGACGGTTGCACCACAGGCGCTGGCGCAGCCTTGGCGAATACGGGACGGCGAACGTCGTGTCCTTCGTCTTTCATTCGCTGCATCCATCCACCGGGAATGGTGCCTGCCATGGTGGGGTGCTCAAATCGGATTTTTCCATCGGCCTCAGCGTGAATTGCGACACGGAACCACCAGTTGCTAGATAATGAAATATAAGTTAAGTTGGCCAGAAGGGGAAAGTGCAAGATACGAACTTCATCATTGATGTTGCGCTCCAGTACTGGACACACGGCGTCAATTGTCTTCAGTGATGACGGAATTATTGCGGACACGTACCATATCACGTTGTTGAAGAGCCAAACTTTCGTCCATGGCCCGTACATAGATTGCGCTGCTGTTCTTGAGATTCTCCGCGCTAACTTCATAACTCCAGAAGCACCAGCAGTAACACTCATCGCGGTCGGACAAATCAAGTTTACCGAATACATCGCTATCGAATGCGATCTCTCGGTAAGTGTCTTCCGGGCTTAGTGGATGAAAAGAACGCTCGGTCAGGAAAAACAATTTCGCCCAAGACCGATGAGAAGGACCCACTATTTGATCTTGCACAAGAGCCACGTGTCACCGTCATCTAAAGTGACCTCCACTCGCGTGATTCGCCTCCCTCCACCGGCATAGGCGTATCCCTGGACCGTATAGGTATCGTTACCCGGGGTTGGGCTGAAGACCTCGTCGTGGGCGGGGTATGCAATCGCGGAGTTGACGTTGAGGTCGCTGATGAGATATTTCGGGTCATACCACCAGTGTTCTTCCGCTCGGGCTTGGGCAGGTCCGACTTCTGTAGGGAGAACCTTGTTGTCCTAACGTTGCGAATACAAAGAAAGATACATGAGATGAATGAAAAAAACACCGGCAGTCTAGGCATGATGCTTACAAAGAACTAATGGAGATAATGAGCACTCGGGTTAACTGAAATATGTTGAATGGGGGCTTACATGGAGATAGTGCTGGGATTCCTTGTCGGAGACCTCAATGCGATTCAACCATTTCTACAATGCCAAGATTTTGATGAGTAGCTGCCTAACAGCTTAATAAAGTTTGATCCAAGACATACCACGCTACGCCCTCCAATTTGACCGGGAATAACAACACGAAGAGGGAATCCGTGATCAGGGGTGAGCGGTAAGCCGTTCATCGCCCACGAAATCAGTATCCCTTTGGACTCATCCTTGGCAAAAGAGAGCTTCTGGGATGTTCCATAAGGCCCTTGGGGTAAGTTATCGATACCCTCGAAAACGACGTGCTTGGGACGCCTTCCGTCAGAAGATGGAGTTGGTTTGACGAACTTGAGAATATCTGATAGGTAAACACCGGTAAAGAGCGCGGTGCTGACACCAGCGGCCCCCCAGCTGAAGCCGAGACCCTTTTGCACAACATTTTGTTCTTTGCGACGATCTAGAGACAAATTTTGATGTTAAATCATGTTATAGATTATCACGTAAGTTGCTTACTGCCGGCGCAAACTAACGTAACTGGCAAAGTTACGACCGTGAAGAACCTCTTGAGTTCACCAACAGAAAACGTCACGGGCCTGGCAACAAGACTGAAAAACAGAGGTCGTAAATAAGTTGGGCGTCAGATAAACGATTAAGGAAATTTACCCATCAACGGTAAGGGTCCACTCGTCAATATTCTTGTTTTCTACCATAGGGACTGCACCATGGTTTCGCACATAGAAGAGGGATGCGGGTGTGAGGAACCCATTATCGAAAAGTGTTTGCAAGGGGGGTTCGCAGTTGAGAGGGTGCTGACAATGATACGCTAAGTGAAAGCCTATAATGTTAATATGTAACTTACCTTGCCAGTGAGGCGGATGATGCGCTCGTCCCTTTCAATCCAGTGATCGGGAGTGCCGATGTCGAGATCAACGACGCCCTTGGCGCCACTCTCGTCGGGCAAAGTGGGAAGTTCGGCAGGCAGTTGTACCGGAGCAACCACCTTCTTCTTCAGGTTTGCTATCACAGACTCTGTGGTAGGGGCCGGTTCTGCAAGGTATGGTACGGGCGACATTCTTGAACGATAACAAGTGTTCAGGGAGTGAAGCGACGTTTATAGGGGAGGTGCAGATAAGAGGCCACCGGTATCTCTTTATATACTTCAGGTACCGTGTTATCCCTACATCGGAATATTTCGACGAAATAAATAGCAAGAACTCGGATATAGATAGACCACGCTTACCTCTTTTCCTCAAAAAGCGTGCGCGACACACGGCCGCGGTGTTTGAACATGCCATAAAGTTTGAACGGAAACTACGTTGCGTTCCAGTCGTGAGGGTCGGGGATATTACTCTGGCCCTTTTCCAGTTCAATCAAATCTAGTGAGTGATCCACAAGGGTCATCGGCGATTGGACTAGTGGGGTTCTTCCGATACATGGGGATGACCGCTTTGTCCAGACAAGCCTCTGACCGACACTACGCGTCAGGAGAATTCAAAACTGTCACTTAGGTAAATCTTTCGGTGCATTATTGTCGTTTTTAGTAGTTTTGATGTTTAGTTGGACTGTGGAAGTAATAAAGGAAAATTCAACAAGCCATGTGAACCACGTTTTGGAAGGTGGACAAACTGGCATAAACAATAGCCCAGTCTCCGACAACAACAGCGAATGGGGGCGATCAAGCCTTCAGGATTCCGTTCACCCTTCTAGACTCTTATTTTTGTATTGAAAGGGTTATCTGCAGGGCAGTGAGAGGCGCTGATCCCAAAATGAACACGAAACCCGAATGCCTTGTGAGTTTTGTTCAAAAACTGTTCTGGGCCCACGTTGAACACAGCAAGATCTACAAAGAAGGTAAATTTGGGATGGCAGTTGGCTAGAATCCTCCCGTACTTATCTCGGTCCGAGATTAAGCACTTCTCAACATCAAAGCCCGCGTTGACGTGTGCGACACCAGATTTCCTGATGTGATGTGTTCCTCAATATTATCCCCAATAAAGGTCACTATGCACCCCATTTTTCTCCCAAGACATACCTAAATCTCAAAATACTACTTCTTAGACGAATTGTGCTCTTTGTCCCTCTTTTAGGAACAAAAAAATTTTCAGCAATTCGCCCCCCGGCGCTTTCGTATCTAGACGGGGCAGCACGCAACAGGCCAACAGTCCCGTTGGCACCGGAACTCGCATGTTTAGGTGGTTGATTTCTCCTCCCGGATGCATGCCTAGACCTCGGAGGCTGCGTTTCCCGGCAAGGCGCTTAACCACTGGCCACTCAAGTCGCTTGATTTCTACCCAACATCCACCCCAAGCTAAGTTCGGGACTTTAATGACGCATGGCATATAGACCTAGGCATGATAGACCCCTCAAACCCCTCCAACACCATTGTGTTTCGCCGCTCGAATCATCGTTGTTCATAACACCCACGCGCCATTCAGGCTCTCGTGCTCACTGTCAAAATTTCGTTTGCCGATAATATGCCAGAGTTTGCTCCATCTTGTGATCAAGTTCTGATGTCGCCCAAAGGCAAAGAAGCATTGTTCGCAGTTTAGCAACACGACCTGAACGTTCTCCCGCGCGTGGCCACAGCCAAGCCTCGTGAGTTCAATTCCCCTCTCCCAAAATATTCCTCACGCCGGAGACTTTAGGGACGCTGTCAAGGGTCTCAATACATACTCTGGAATCGAAGGCTGAGATATACCCCTCTATGTTAACCTCGTTATCCTTGCCGAAGGCGACTTACCGCGACCCTATCGTTCATTTTTACCGTCAAACCTGAATAGAGCTTCTCATTATTCACCAGCCTTAAGATATGATCGGATGAGGTCGGAGGGGATAGGGCGAGGTTAGAGTAAACCGAAGATGAACTTATCTCAACATGGCAAGTGGTCTAACCGCTATACGCTAAATATAAGACCGGCATCCTGAGGTGCGCATCTCGTCATAAACGACTAATTTATACCCCCGACCTGACCCGTTGCCAACCATGACTTCGATTCTATCTTCCTGACAAGCCTGCGAGACTTATCAATACAGCAGCACGCAATAGCGCACCTACAACTATCACTGCCGGGAACTACGTCGAATACACCCGCGTTTTGTTTACCTGCCTCGAGAAGGCCGAGGTCAAGGCGTGACCTTGGGCTACCCGTTCAGCCTATAGATCGCGATACTTCTACACAACAACGGCCGCACGAAATCCTCATCGCTACACATGCACTTCGTATCACGTTTTGGCCGCTCTCAATTATAGTCTGATTTTTCGGCGCACCCACGTTGAAACAATCCCACGCTTGTTATATCTCCAACCTATCATCAACAAATTATTCTCACACCGGGCACGGAACAGGCAACAGAATTACAACTGTCGGTGAAAAGTTCCAAAATAAGTCTCATTTTTCGTTGGCCACTCTCCGTACACACTCAACAACAGAGCTGACGGCCAGTTGTTCTATTCGGTGTAGGTTTACAATATGGTCCGATGCGTCTTCCGGGAACAGAAATTGAGGTAAATACCAGATACAGTCAGAGATATACAATCCCGGCCCGTTCTACCATTCTGCCCGATCATTTAGAGACTTGATTGACGTGATAACATCCAAAAAAAAATTGTAATCAAAGAATTATTGTCAAGGTGTCACCACGGTAAATTTCGGACCCGTTCTATATATTCGGGGCGTTAGGGCGGCGCGTCAGCGCCCATAGGCATACACTACTCTGTAAGTTACTATCATCAATAAATATATGTTGTATACTCTCGTGCAACATATGGCTTCTCCGACTCGGGCTTGCACCGCCCTCACCCGGTTCCATTGGTCTCAGGCCCCCTTTTTTTTCATTGTTCATAATACGATGAAGCTCACTGCAAAGCACACCTCGAGGTTAAAATACGTGGCACATCCTCTTCTCTTTTCACTTATCGTATCCGTTGCGAACTCATACCGCGAAAAGGTAAATATTTTATATATGCTTGTCACGATTTTGACTCGCTAAAAATAACCATTCAGCGGCAAACTCGGCCCGCTGACTGATAAAATGGAAAAAAAAATAAGGTTATGGCTTGGAACTGTTGGCGATACTAGGATGCTTCTCCACAACCGGAAACTATAGGGAAAGCAAACGATACCGGTGTCTGACTGTAGCAAAAAATTTTGGTCAGTCGGCAAAGATTTCTTTGTTTTTCCCATACGTAGTACGTACTGAGTATCATTCTTTCATGCCGTTAAACAGAAGGAGGAGATCCCTAGGTCTGACAGTATATGTCTGATTATTCTAAAAATCAACTAATTCATTCATGGGAATCCGAAGCGGATGAAACATCGAAAGTCCTATTTTTATCGAGATATCAACCGTCTTTTGACCCTTCGACAATGTATAGCAGCACACCATGCGCAGTCTTACATATGTGGTACGACCGGCTTTACTTGGCTAGCGCTATGCGCAAGGAGTTCACCAGCAGCCATCCCCAGATCTCTAACAGACACACTGTAGCGCCCGAAGTGATTTTTTAAGCGTATGGATACTGGGTGGTTTCCGGCATGATACTATTGTTCGTCAACATAGTTTCTTCCTAGAGGATAGCGAAGAGACCTGAAATACTCATCAACAAGACACAACTTGGTGGCCGACGCTGTCAGTTCGGTAGGAATAAGACTGACAAGGTGATGGCAGGATAATTGATTTATTTTTAGCCATAACGAAATGGTTCTGCCGTGTGTAGATCTTTTCCTGATTTGAGATGTCCAAGTGTCTTATAACGTGTCAGACAACCTTAGGATACCCAGAAACCTGGTAAATAAAATAACGTTGCGGCTAAAATATTCGGTAACAACACCACATACTTTCCACTCCTGGCTCATCGGCATTGGCCATCGTCGAATGCCAATACGCCATAAAGCACAAAAAGCTACATTGATTTCTGACAGGGTAACAGAAAGAGATCGTGAAACAATGGAGCATATTAAGTAAAGTATCGGAGAGTTCGGGAGAATCAGGCTGGAGGGAGCGAGTCCAGCACCACCTACGAAATCTAAGCGCGGTGAAATCACCAATGTTTTTATAGCGATAAGAATAAGGCTTACCCGCGGATGCTCATAGCTAGCGAATGGTGCTTCTCGTAGATCAGCAGGACCTTCAGTAGAACCCAGCGAGGATAAAAAGACTGATTAAATATTTTTCCGGTTTTCTATACTCTGAGAAATATCTATTATATTAGCCGCTGTCTCATGTTACAACAATCAGCACAAGTTTCGCGGGAATCACGACGAATCTTTTCCCCAAATCCCCACGCTTGGCGAGTGAGGTAGATCCAAGAACGCAAGATTGATACACTTTTGGTATACGCACCACCTGCCCCGTTCAGACGTTTAAACCCAACACAAAAGTCACAGGTGGGGTGGGAATGTGTCTTGATCAAGCTCAAGGCGGGCCTAATGATAGTTCCTACTTACAGTTTCGATTCTCCGAATATCAATCCAAATCTCCCTTTGCTATGTGCGGCCCTAACTTTGTCGAATTCAACACACAGGTGGTAGATTCAATGCCTGTCAGCATTTTTGAACTCTTACCCCTCGTGTATATCACCGATTTTCGCGGGTCCGGGAATAGGTTTTCAAGATATACTGGACCTTGGCTAATAATTTGGTAATAGATGAAGTTTAGATATCAATATACGTACTCGGACCGCACCAACAATTCTAAGCGACACCAACGGCTTTTTTCGGAACCAAAATTTCATGACGGCCCCGCGCCGTAAATTTTTACGTTGAGATGAACGATGGGCAGCAAGAAGGCATTGTGACGCTCCCTTGACTCCACGTCAGCATTGGACTGAGCGCCGCCTAGAAGAGGCTGTACCTGAAGAGGAATTTTTCCTTAGGTTGGAAGACAAGAGCAATACTAGGTGTCGACATGGATACAGCGCTGTGTTGAATAACCCACCGCCCGTCGGTTTGAGTCATGGGGAGGGGCTAGCGCCCGTATGCCCAAACATCCTCGGAGGTGTCGGCTAGCACGTCAACCACCCAGAAACCAATATTCATATGTATATCAGTGTTAACCACCCTGAGATTTGTCCGGGATTGTTTGGATCTTTCAAGTTGTCCGTCCTGGTCGCCATCATTTCCTAAAGCGTGATGTGCATTGTGTCATTACGGCATATGGGCCAGAAGTTACCTTGCGAAGTGTATTTCAGAGCCTGGTCGCTCCTTCGTATCCAGGGTTGTCATCTTCAATGTCAGCTAGAGATTTTACAATAAAATACATTGAGAAAAAACTCAATAATTAAATTTTACCAGACCGGCGGATAGTAAGTATTCATACGGAGCTTGACCAGAAATTGGAATGTACGTCCCGATTAAGCAGCCTCAAATATACTCTCAGAAGATGATATTGCAGGTGCTAGGATATGTTGAGGTGGGTGGGAGCGACCATGATATTCTGAGCGCACCGGTCCTGGTTTGGAATTTTCGTCATTTCTACTGATTTCCTTCTACTCTGCCGAGTCGCAGATCGACCAAACCTGGCCGATTTATGGTTTTGCATAATAATCCTGGTTATCACTCTAGGTTCCTCGGAAACGAAGCGGATGGTTGCCCTATTTTTGATGCGACATTACACATCATCTTCTTGATCATCTTGAGACTCAGATAGCGACGCACCACGCGTATACTTCTTTATATGTAGTCAGTTTGTCCTACACAAGGCTCTGTCAATGGTCCATGTGTGCCTCCGGTGCCCCAAAGATTACCACCCCCCCTTCTTTGGTCGTTTTTCCGGGATAACGTTTTAAAGCACCACAGTACCACAGCGGCTGATTGGTGAATGGGCACCACCCTTCGCTCATATTTCCCATAAGCGTAGCTCCTGTGGAGAACAAGGTGAGGTCGTATTCAAGTCATCGTTCGTCATCGTTGGTTCGGCGAGAATAGGAACGATAGGATGACGGGAACACTTCCGATGTATTTTTAACATTACCAAATATATAATTTGCATGTAACCCTATCGGCATAGGTTGATTCTGCGGAAATAGCTATTAAATCGTTAGACGGCTTAAAAAATCATTATAACACACCTTATTCTCATTTGGACTTTTTCAAGAGGTCCGTTACATGCTACTTTTTTTTGCCCCTAGGCCCCACCAGTTACAAAAGAATTTTTGATATAGGGGCACCACGAAATGACGAGTTATTCTGGCTAAGATTTCGGCAATCCGAGAGCGTTCCGGGAAGGTTAGTATGAAACATCCAGTGTCAATAATAGATACACCAAGTAGGTATAACTCAACCTCTAAACGCCGTTAAATTGTGAATCAACCCCACAAATTCACAACATCAAGGACGGGACCTACTGTGGACATTGACGATTCAGACTCCTCGCTAATTTTCGTGGGTTATTGGGTTATATCCCAGTGAAAAGCCAAAAAATCATCAATGAGATTGTTCTCTAGCCTCCCTAAGTCCTCGATGTGGCGTATCATGATAGCTGCCTTGCAGAACCGCTTCTTCGAACCTCTGGAAATGTCAATCAGTAAAGGTTCCGGACAAGAATAAGAAAAGTTCTCCAACCCTCGTGTCTCCAATCCTCGTGGACAATTTTGTCACACTAGTATGACCTGAAACTTAGAAAATGTGAGGATTCCCGGGAACATTACGGGTCTATATCGACATCTGAAAATTTCCCGATGATCGATTGCTACCCAGATGCCGAATTGTGGCGGAGACTGATCCACAACTTTTATTCATTGTGATATGTCGAAGGAGGAAAAGGATGCGCCACGAAAAGCTTCCTGGATATAGATTTTGTGTGATGAAATAAAATTCGGTAAAGACATTATCGCAAAAAAAGGATACACATACTCACGGCCCCAATCTCCTATCACATAGCTACCTTTGCAATATCTCGTGTGATGCTTTACGAGAACTAAACCTTGAAGATCGCCTCCATTAGCATTAGATTCAACAACCGGGTAGGTCCGACATACATGTTAAGTTCTTCGTAGACCATCATTTTCGTGAGGTCCGAGGGATAGGACGAAGGTCATGAAATTCGCCGAAAGAACCAGACCTTGAATAAAATTTAATGATTTAGTAATAGGAGACGATAGTGTACGTATCGAAGATATAGTCCGCGGTATCCACTTCAATCGTTGTTGCTCAAATTGGGCATAGTATACGCATATGTATAACGGTCCGACGGCGTTTGCTCTGCATTAGATGGTCGTCTCGTTAGGCTATATAGGGTTGTTACCGATGGTGGGCCGCGTAGTATGTGGGTGTGAGGCAAAGCTGACCGAGTTCTCGTAGCTGTGGTTGCCTCAGGCGCCAACTGGGCATAGCGGAGAATCCCATCATCTCTAACCCAATTGAGAAGGGAACTACCTTGGAAGAGTCAATCAGAGTGTATACGAACCTCGTTATTTCACATTACAATCCTCACCAATGAATCCACCCATTCTGATATGAGTTGAGAAGATATAAACCGTACGCTGACCCTGATGCAAGGGTTCACCCTAGAAAACCATATACTGGCTATGTAGGTTATGCAAACAATTAAGAAATGCAAGAACCTCTATCACTCAGATATTCAACTCTTCTGTTATGAATATAATGGGCCGAATCATGCAGGCTGTTGTTACAGGCATTCATTTTCAGTAACCAAGCTATATCATACACATATATTGAATCCTCGGTTACTCACTGCTCCCTCCAGTACTGGGGGGTAGGGAAAAATAGCGAAGGCCACTGGAAAAACAATTATCATCTGAAAATAAAATTATCAATCTCATCAATGGAAGATAAGTAAATTACACACTGATTAATCGTGTCGATAAAGGGCTTTTGGTAGTTGCTATAATCACTGATAGCCGAATGTAGGCGAGTGCTTTAAGTAATTGTTGATTGTTAGATGATATCCTAGAAGACATTAGTTGGGATATCTGGGGATGGATACGATATTGGTCTCATAATCATTGATGGAAGAGATATAAATATACTAAACCAAGTGAATATAACATCATCTTGACGTAAGTTGGCGCGTACAGACGAACAGAGACTATGCACCTGGACTATGCACCTGGTATAAATATGAGCGCGCGGCCCATGGTCAATGGGTCATGGTGCCTCGAAACGTGCTGAACAAAATGATAGTTAGGTTGGTCGTTGAGTTTTACGTTTTTTTTTTTCATTAAACAGTCGGCATGGTTACGTGTTCGAATACCCTCGGCGGGCTGATGATGCATACATATGTTGGTGTCGAGCGCGGATGATCAAAAAGCTAACAATTCTCAAAGTTAGCTGAATCTTTGTTAAACTGTGGAGTTCTCGTAGTCCAGGTTCCGCAATTGCATCTGTGTTACTCAAAAGACGGTTCGATAGTGATTTCTTTTTGAAAATATTAGTATGAAGGGCTTAACATCACCTTCATTATTATGGGTCATCTGAGATTTGTCGCTCGAGAAAGCAGCCTAAAAGTAGTCATACTCAAATGAATTGATATTGCATCTCATCAAGAAGGATGGATATTAGTGTTGGTGCTCCTGCGATCCTGATAAACGCCCTTATCATATGTCGTCATGAAGATAGTAGATGACTAGAAGATCGAGTTTATGGACGCTATGTTGGGTGAAGTTAATTAAAGTGCCGTCCATGTCATGGTTGGAAACAGGTTGTAAAAAAGAACGTGAGTCCAGGCCTCGAAATTGGTGCTCCGTTTCAAATCACGCATCAATCATGTTGATGCTTCATCACCGCATCAGTCGCTTTTTGGACCTTGGTTGCCACCCACCCCGAGCTCCATCCACCGCGTTGTTAAAAACAGCCACAACTTTTGACAGATTCATTAGAGGACCTGGCCTGGACCTACGATTATCTGGACAACCCACGTTGAACGGGGCAAGTGACCAACGCCACTCAGAAACTGTGCAATGCTTTCATGCGATGGACATGGATCCACTTTGGGACTGACCCACCGTGAAACATGAACGTCGTTACCTTCAGACAGGGACACTCGGAGTTCTGGTAAACCAGGCGGGGCGCCCTGTCGTTGGTCCCTCGTAGTTCAATTGCCAGCATGACAATTCCGAAACCGTCCGCAGGCCCCGTATCGTAGTTTCGCGACCCGATACTAGGTTCACACTTAGCGACGTCGCAGCGCCCGGCTCGACTACTCCTGTTGTTGTATTCAATCCAGTTCAACTTGGCGTATGACCCTATGTAAAATCATCATGAGGGATGACGGAGTTAACAGCATTGCCTTCAAGCTGGAACGTGTGGTGTACCTGGTGAAGAGTAAAATACTAATTGGGGTTGGTGATGAATTGCCTTTTGCTACCGGTGGATGTCTTGGCGGTCATTCGGTGCGATTGTCGATTTCAAAGCTCAAGTCTTCTGGAAAGTAATAGTGACACAATAGTTATTGATGAAGGTAAGTAGATAAATATGTATGCAGATGTGTAAATGACCGGAGTAACCTATTCAAAGCTACGAGCTACCGAGAATATATGAATATAATAGGAATTCGATCTAGGAAGACATTTAGAAGACCACAAGTTGAGTTGGCACGTCCCAGCCGAGTTGCGCCTGGGGAAATAAAATTAGGGAGATATGGAGTGAGTGGGGGAAGGTAACTTACCAGGTCTGTTTTGCAGGCCGAAATCATGCCAGTAGGGCCGCAAATGAGAACGAGTGAGTCTTTGTCTGGGGGAGGAAGGTGTTGTCGAAGCATATTGAT
>MU150517.1:0-15585 GCA_015584075.1 Collybia nuda | reverse complement strand
TTTGGATATTTGCACCCGGCAGAATGGGGAACCTGGCGACAAGTATTTTATTTTAATGGGTTAGGGTTGACCAATGCAATAATCATAGATTCAGATTTTATCAATTGACTAGCAGCATGAAGCATTTCAACACACTTTCATTCCCTGGATATGGAGGTACCAATATGGAAGTCTCAGTATAAAAGAAAGTCACACGTCTGGCACAAGTCACGTAAATATCGGATTTGGCCAAATTGTCGTTTCTGCCGACTTTTTCTTTGTTATTTATTTAGTCATGTAAAAGTCAAACAATAGTCAAATAATAGTCAATTGTATTTTTCAAAATTCATTGACTTTTGCATGACTTTTTTATGACTTTTAGATGCCTTATGTTTGACTATTATGTGATTACATATTTCACAAATAGTCAGTTCAGTCAAATTTTTGTCACAGAAAAGTTGGGTTAAAGTCAAAGTAAATTGAATTGTATTATACCCCTCATACTACTCTTTATACTACTGCAATGTAGGCACCCCCCCCCTTTGTTGCTGATAAAAGGCCTGAAACAAGCTACCCCACATAACCAAGGAGAACTTACTACATTCAACAAAAAAAATAATTGCCTGAGGATGGAATTCCAGCTAGTGATGCAGCAGGTGCAGTGAGGATGTTGATAAGGGCGGCAAGAGGAAAGGGATCATAAAGTAGATAGTTATTTTGTGTATAGTATACTACTTAAATACATAATGGTTTGTATTGTTATCTTTACTGACTCAGGTAGTTAGTAACTTGAGACTACATACTTAATAATACAAGACTGTTTCAAAGGTAAGTATTCATAATATGAGTCAATGACGGAGAGGATGACAAGGGTCACCTCATTCCAACAGAGGGGTGTGGTAATTGGTGGCACAGCAGTTGGGCATTGGTAAAGCATTAGTGGTGGTGATGCAAATAGGGGAAGCTATTAGAGTCATACCTTGTAGGCCTCCCCCCTTTTGCCTGCTGTCCCCTCATCATACTACTGGCTTCACATCCCTTAATTGAGGGGAGGGGGGCTGGGTTGTAGTGTGAAATGTTGTATTGGTGTTGTTATTGGTGGTGTGTTTGTGTTGCTGGTGTTGGTGGTGACAATTTCGAGGTCTTTACACTAAGCCACACATCCTCATGGACTCCACATTAGTCCACAGACTCAGAGGGGACTCAATGTAATTAAAAATATACTTTTATTGAGTCCCCATCAAAATCCAGTCCCATCATTAGTAGGTGTCCTAGGACTGGGTGGGGACAGACTCCTGATGGACTCCATGAGGACTTACCTGGGAGTCCATAAGGACTCTATGCCATAATAAAAATTATTGCTCAAAGAGGGGATTGAACCATGGTTTAGAAGTGTATTACATAATGATCATTGACCACAAATACCATTCAGCAAAAGAGGGCTTACAAGGACAAGGCACTCTAGGTTATAGGTTGGCTATCTCAACAACTCCAGCAACTCCAGCAACTTGCCATCACTCTGGGCCATGCCCACCATGACCACAAACATTACTCCACAACACTCACTACAACCACAACACCCACCACGGCCACAATGCCCATGACAACCATGACAACCACAACAACCATGATGCCCACAACACCCACAACACCCACTACACCCACCACAAGCACTGCCACGTCACAACCACTACCACCACCGCCACCACCACAACTACTGGTGCCAATGTATACCTATGATCATAGAAGGCTTGTGTGTGAAATCACGCAATGATTAAAAAAAGATATTTAAACTTAGACCTGCCATGTGTGCAATGGCCCACTCAAACCAGTTTGTGTATGTGCTTGCTCACTTGTGATCTATGTTTGTTACACAGATCAAAGGCCCACACTGTGTTTTATCAATCTCTTTCAGGATCATGTATTTGGCAGTTGTGTATTCTGGCATCCATAGCATCCTTTATATAGCTTTCTAACTACATGTATCAATATTGTGCCTAATTTATTATTTTTTTCCAATTTCAAGCCATATAGAACTTGTCATTCTATCATGGGTTCCCCAATGCCAAGGCTATACATCCTGAGCCTGTATATAAAAGCTGATAAACAATTCAATATTTGAACTGTTTATCAATTTGAACTATTTTGTAAGGCATTGATATCTTTAACACTACCATCAAACTGAGCATTGGTGATGATTAATCCCAATTATTGCTGGTCTGTATCATTCTTTTGTAAAATTGCAAACCAATGAAAGTTTTCATTTGAATGACCATCTGCCCTCAAGATTAGTTACCTGGAGAAGTTATCCAGGGATACAATTATTTTATTATGACATCAAGAGTGAGGGATGGTGGAGGTGACAAAGGGATGGAGAGAAAAAAAAGATTGTGAGCTGGCAGCTGTTCAGCAATTGCCATTTTTGGTCTGTGCACCAAGTCACCCATATATTTAGGTAGACTCACATTAACCTACATTGACTGCATAGTCTAATGGAAATTTCACTCTTCCAGTTTACTAATGAGAGGGTTTTTGGTTCAATATTTATGGTAGTCTATTTTTTTTTAGTAGTCAATTGAACTTATTTATTAGTAGAATCTAGTAGACTTCAGTAAATCTAGTGGACTCCAGTACTAGATGTTGTCTGGACTCCAGAAGGAGTCCAGAAATTAGGTGTAACTAGACAAGGAGTCCTCTAGAGTCTAGTAGATTCACTCCACTAGACTTCCAAACTAAAAGACAGAATTCATGTTATGCAAAGTCCCTATTGACTCCTTTGGAATTTACGAGAACTCCACAAGGATAGGTGGGGGAGTGTAAAGCCCTCAGAAATTTCAATATTTTCCCAAATTGACTTTTCAGTTTTCCTGATGAAAGCAGGATCAGGCAATTGTAATAGAGCAGAATGTTAAACCCCCAAGGGTTGTATATACTGGACCAAGGCCATGTATCTATCTAAGAGTTTGCAACCAGTACAAGTATGTAACGTACGCATATGTTAGGGCGATATTCAAAGGTCCTCTGAATCTACAATTCTCCCCAACAGTTTAGTACGCTCATTATCCCTCGGGGTGATTGAAACCTTGAATGGATTTGGACGCCTGAATGAAATAGGTGCGATCAGATTACAGAAAGGTCGTTAACAGCAGGATGACTTACAACAAACCAACAGGGGAGTAGCCTGTTTCACGATTGGAGTCTAGATTTACAGGATTTCCGCTTACAGGGTCTTTGGCAGCGTGAATATTGAGAGCCCAAGCAATGGTTGCAAATTCAAGGAAAAGAGTCTGCTCCCCCACACGCCTACCCGGGCATCCTCTAAAAATAAAATAAGTATAACTGTCATAAGGGTATAAATGGCAGAGGGAGCAGAGCATACCGCCGCCCAAACCCGAAAGCATGGAGAGGAAGGTTTGGATTATCAATATAGCGCTGAGGGTTGAAAACTTCCGGATTCTTATAAACATTGGGGTCCATTTGCATCGTCCTGTGATCGGAAATACGCTGAGTCAGTTGTGGCCCATGATTTTAGGACCAATGGTGCAAACCATATATTAGGGATGACCATGGCTCCACCAGGGATGAAATAACCATTATATTCGTCATCCTAATCGTTATTGAATTAGTCATAAGCTATCCAGTCTTCCCGTTTATGCGGTAAAGTAGTGCGGGGTAAAACTTACCTCAACAGATGCGTGGGGGATTGCGGTTGGACCTGTTGGTCGCCACCGCAGAACCTCGCGCGTCATGGCCTTGATGTAAGGGAGATTAGGCTCGTCAGCATACGTCGGGCAACGATCGGGGCCGACGATCCGATCCACTTCTTCCTGCGCCCTTGCCATAATCTTGGGATTGAGGGCCAGGGCCAAACTATCAAGGAAGTTAAAACTGGGAAGCAAAATCAATTATCAGACCGAGCACACACATGAGGCTCTGAGATGCGATGGATTGGGTATCTGATCCAGCTAGATAAAACGCAGCTAGAGCCCAGTACTGTTCTCTATAATCACATTCAGACTCTTGAGTTTCCAGAAGCCTTGCTGCAATGCTTTTCGCAGGCCGGCCGGCCTCAAAGTTGGCTTTTGCTTCATCCAAGAGGGTCTTATAAGTGCGTTCAGCGAGTTGATAATATGCAGCGGCTTTTGCTTTGTAGGGGATTCCAGGTATATATTGGAGGAAGGGCAGGAAATCGACATAATTCTGACCGCTGTCAATGGCATCGATGCTGCGATGAACACTGGTGAGAAGACGATTGGGTGATAGAAACTCATGAAACGTACAGTTCGTCATTAAGTCGGATGACATCCTTGATAATACTATCTGCCTCTGTGCCACTCTTCAAAGGTTTATCATACACGGCAGTTGTGAGCTAATGTTATGTCAGCGGCGTATGCTGGGGCGAGTAATATGCATACGATCGAGCCCATACAACGTGCCACAAGGGCCTCCCATTCGCCTGGTGCTTGAATAATTGAGCTCACTAACCGGTGTATTTCAACAGTTTGAATAGGGTTGAAATGCTCGGTAACAGCCTAGAGTCGATTAACAGAGGGTGAATGTGTGAGCATGTATTGGTATCCAGGGGCCTACCGTGGGCCGTAACTCCTTGTTAACCAGTTTTCGGACACGCTTGAATCGATCATTTGAATGGATGAAGGGCATCATCATATCTCCCTGCATCGCCGTCGAAGCCTATCATAAGTTATGTTCGGTGAAAGGTATCATTCTATTAACGACGAAGTTTACTCACCAAAATCGAATTTGGGCGACCAGAGTAGTTCTTGTGGCGAGTTTCGAGCAGGTCAGTGGCAGCCTCGGATGAACTAAGGAGAATGACTGGTTGTCCAAAGAGTCTGAGGTATACCACAGGGCCTACCAAAAAATGAACCTTCAGCTTGTGTCGCAATAGTAGTTTTCAAAATCCCTTACCATATTCTTTTGCCCATTGGTCAAGAACGGTAACCATGTTCTTGCCTAGAATCTGGTGTGCATTGCCAAAAAATGGAATTGCGGATGGACCTGGAGGCAGCGGTAAACCTTTGGGATTACGTTTCTTCTCTTGTAGTTTCTTCAATAATAAGTATGCTGCTAAAGGCGCAGCGATGACTGCTGAGAGGACTTGGAAGAACGACATGACGCTTAATCCTCAGCCTGGTTGCAGCTTGGGTTCAAGAGGCGTCCGGAGTGTAATATTATTAGATTTTGATATGCCCACGGGTCACTGTTGCATCGCGGCCACGAAAGAAGAAAGAAGGTGAGGCATGAGCGTTCTGATGAAATCAAGATCTTTGAAGTGAGACAGATGTCCGAGGGTGTCCAAATTCCTCCAGGGTTCCCCGGCATCATCGGTTCTTCATTTTGATCATTTGTACATATGTATAATGATTACGACTTCAGACCCTTATTACGTTCACTATCACGCACCAAACATTTGCATCTGGATCGCAACATCGGAAGGTTCTTTTGCTTAGTCACTGCGGAACTGACATTTTTACTCAATAAGAATGTTTGTCAACTCATCAGATAACTACATAGCCAAAGATATTTAAGATGTTGTATTATTGTTGTTATACTCAATGGGGACGGACTCGTGATGGCACTTGTTTGGTTTTCGTCACCCCGTGAGAAAATGCTTCCACAGCCATGATTACACAGAGCACATACAATTTACAAACACTTACTAATCAGAGCTTATATTTTGTACCTACTCAAATTATATAACATTTGTCATAAGTTTACATTACAATAGTTTATAGAGTAGTGTAGGGCCATAATATATTAGTATTAGAATTCACTTTGACTTTAACTTGACTTTTGTGACAGAAATTTGATTTCACTGACTATTTAGGAAATATCTAGTCATTTAATAATTCAACACCTTGGATAAGTGCTTCTTTGGCATCGAAAAATGGAAACATAAAAGTCTTTACAGAGTTACATGTAAAGAACAATCTATTAGCTATAAAGAAGAGGAAAGAAAGGTGTTGTATGGTAAGTAGAGTAACATTGGTGCAACTGGGTCATACAGCAGCATATTTCACAAAACCAGGATGGAGAAATCATTACTTATCATATTAGGTATTTATTGAAAACACATTTCTACTTGGGGGTGTGCAAAAATGCACATCTTGGAAATCCTTATAGACCCATCTGAGAATTTTCTACCAAGATGTAATGGCTATATACTAGTATACAAATATAAGTATAGACCCTACTGTTACCCCTGAGGTAGCTCAATATAACTTAAATACACATTTAATTGGAAGAGTGCATGATATATGTAACATAGTGGAACTAAAGAATAAGGACCTGCCACACAATATGTTGGCTCACTCCATCCAAGTCACATGAAAGTTTGCTGAAAGTCACATAAATATTAGATTTGACTAAAATGTTGTTTCCACTGACTTTTACCTTTTTTTTTTAGTCATGTAATAGTTATGTAGTAGTCAATTGTATTTCCTAAAACTTATTGACTTTTGTGTGACTTTTTTATGACTTTGGCATGCCTTGTCACTGCTGGCACCTAGGAGTATTCCCACAGGAAAAATGGGGCTTGCATAAGGGGCCAAGTGAGCCAGAGAGTACAAGGGGAGGGTGATATACAAGGCAAGATCAACTGAGTAGGGAAGGGGGCACCAGGGACTCAAGGACCTGTGTCAGATAAATAACCCAATCCTAGTTTATTGTGAAGGTGCCAACCACTAGATGGAAGGGACCATTTATATAGTACATTGTTGGAGTAACTACAGGAGTATATATGGGAGGCAATATCAGCCCACAAGAGCTGCACAAGGGTCCAGTTGTAATGTGTTAGTGGAGAGGTAATCTACTGTCTGCTAAAATGGTGAAGGTAGGGTTAGATGGACATAGGGGTGTGCTCCAGAAGGAGTCCATAAGGACTTTGCATAACATAAAATCTGTCTTTTAGTTTGGAAGTCTAGTGGAGTCTACTAGACTCTAAAAGACTCCTTGTCTAGTTACACCTAATTTCTGGACTTCCTCCGGAGTCCAGACAACATCTAGTACTGAAGTCTACTAGAGTCCACTAACACCTGTGAGACTTTACTAGATTTTACTAATAAATAAGTTCAATTGACTACTAAAAAAATATAGACTACCATAAGTATTGAACCAAAAACCCTCTTGTTAGTAAACTGGAAGGGTGAAGTTTCCATTAGACTATGCAGTCAATGTAGGTTAATGTGGGTTTACCTAAATATATGGGTGACTTGGTGCACAGACCAAAATCAGCAATTACCAAACAGCTGCCAGCTCATGAATTCTTTTTTCATTCATTCCTTTCAACCATCACCACCCCCACTCCATCCCCTAGTTGACTCCACTGTCCACCACTCTCAATGTTGCTGCCTCCACTTTCCCAATGTGCATCTCAACAGCAACGGACCAGGCACACTGGTGGCCACTGCACTGCCACTAAACCATGTGGCTCAGCCATGCACTCACTGTGCCAGAACCACACACCACAACAATCACTGCCACACTAAAACCACCACCCCCAATGCTAACACCACCACCAAC
This sequence comes from Collybia nuda, assembly GCA_015584075.1. NCBI lineage: Eukaryota > Fungi > Basidiomycota > Agaricomycetes > Agaricales > Clitocybaceae > Collybia > Collybia nuda. The sequence goes on along the minus strand of MU150517.1, from coordinate 8,064 downwards.
ACCAATGCCCACTACCAACACCAACACCAATGCCTACCACACCCACCAACACCTACCACTACTGCCACCACTGCTCACATCAGCCCACCAACACTGCCAACACCCACCACCACCACCACACCACTGCCAACACCACCAATACTCAGCACCACCACCAACAACCACCACCACCAATAATACTCCCACCACCTCTCCATCACAACCACCAACAACCACCAACAACCACAACCACCAACAACTACAACTACCAACAACCAATGCTAATGATGCCCACTAGTGACCCCAAACACTCCACCAACAACACTGCCAAATCCCCACCAATGCCCTTGATGTCCACACATCCACGAATAGGTCCACCAATGATGCCAATGGCCACCAGAGCCCTTGCCACCAATGCTGCACCACCCCACTACCACCACCACAAGTATTTACACCCCACCACCTTCCAACACCAATGCCCCTGGTGTGCATGACACCCCACCAAACAACACCAACACCTCTGCCATCCAGATGCCACAAACACCCCACCCAAATGCCCCTTGCTCAAATGCAACTCCCGCCACCCCTCTCCCCATGACAATGATGGCAGCTGTGCCCCCCACCACTATGCACCACCCATGCACCACCAGTGCACTGCCCCTACTAATGCTACTGTATGGCCACCCCACGATACTCACCTCCCACCCCATCACTGGGCCCCACACCCATTGATTGAAAGACTCTATTAGTATAATTCTCACTAAGTAATCTTGTCCTTTAATGTTTCCCCCAAGCCCTAACCTTTCAGAATATCATCAGAACTTGGGTTTGAGGGCCAATGCTGCGCATGGCAATACGAGTCCAAACAGTGTGATAACCTTTTGGGGTTCTTACAAGTTGACCTCTAATATTGTGAGACATAATACTATATATGGTAGTTCCCAGGTAAATACATTATCCTCAAAGGAATTTTCCTATGGGATATTGCAATATGCCTTTCACAATCCTCTGAGAATTATTATAGATAGTAGTAAATGCTTGATTAATCTCAGCACATTATGATCAAGTATGGTCTATGTCAATAATATTTTATGACTCAACACATCTTCCAACTGATCTAGTATGGTGTACTGCCCCCAACCTGTCTCTGACTAGGGGATGTTGAAGGAAAACACTAATGCATTCTCCTTAAGGAATTTAATCAGCCATATGTGGTGCAGCTAATGTCTGGGGTGGCAGGCCTAGGAGTGTGCTAGGCAAATAAACATGTAGTCTTCTTACACTGGGATTCTCCCAGAGAGTGTCATTGCTACTGGAGATGTTGGGCTCACTGGTCATTATGGGGATTTCCAGAGGATCACAAAGTCACATGAAAATATAAAAAATACCAAGAAAATTAGAGGTGTTGTCAGAGAACCCTCAATTCCAAGTTCAAAGTTATGAGAACTCGGTATATCCAGAAATGCCAACCTTGGATTTTTTGACTGCCAATGTTGTGGTGATGGCCGGTCAGAATCTTAACCAGCATCAGATCTTCTTTTCAGAACACCCTTTTTAATTCTGTGCACTGAGCCGCCACTGTGACATGAAGAATCTTTTACCTCAAGGTATGCCTGTTGATTCTTATCTCATCATCCTAGGGGTCAAGCATAATTACAAAAAAAAAAAAAGAAACTGAACTTGGACCTGCCGTGCATGCAATGGCCCACTCAAACCAGTAAACCTCAGACTTTATAATTCCAACATTGGTATTTTCCTGTGGTACTTTACATAAATTAAATATCTAGATGGACTCATGAAAAGTAGGGCTGCACACCATAACCATACCTCACAGGATAGACAGACCCATAGTATGGTTACTGTACCTGTACCATCACAGGTTTATGGGACCATCTAGATAGATGGTAGATGAGATAGATAATACCTGTCCAATACAGTCAGATCATGGCTGTCAATGGGATTTGACAGCTTTGGACAGGAATCTCCAAGAAAACTTTTTTTTTGGTCCCATATTGATTAACCAGCTTCATATCTCGCACCAGTGCTGCTAAACACTGAATAAATCACACATCTGTACCATAATACATTGAATTAGACCTTGTTCAGTGAAATTTACTTGCAGATGCAATTGTTATTTATTAAATTTCCTAAAGCCAGATTTTTTTGGTGAGGATGTCATCTGACTCAAGCCTGGGAGAATGTTTGCATATTTAAGCTGTTAATAACTCAAGGAATACCTATGGAAGTTATTTTGATTGCATTTTAAGGATAAAGCATTGACAACTCTAGTTTAGTTCTTGTTGTTGATCTCTGGCTTCCTCAACATTATTGACAAAAAACTCCCATACCAGAATCCAGCCAAGGTTAAAAAGCTTTCAGTATTAAAATATAATAATCTAGCATTTAAATAAGAGAATTTTAGACATATGATTATGCCAGGAGAAAGTGCATAGTGCCAAATTACTTCTTTGGTCAGTAAATATTGGTTTTTAAACAATTCATGGAGCCAATTGTAAAACCGCTAACAGATATACATTGATTAGGGCCTAGAAGAATTCCTTAATATTTCTTATATTTTTATTGTCAATATAGATCCGATTACAACCTATTTTTGCTCCTTTACCCCTTATTTACATGTATTTACCTGGAGCATCAATTGACCAGACTTGCCAGCTGGTACTTATTTCGTGCCCACCCGTGGCATTATTCATAATGGAAAATTTAGGAGAAGGAAATTTGATTATATTTCTCACAAGTCTGTTGGTCATTTAATTTTTTAGATGTGAGTGCCAGGTGGAACATCAAATCGACATTTTAGTCTTGTATTTACTATTGTTTATATTGTGGCATGGCTAGAGTGTCATCCATTGCCTATCTGCTGCATCCACCCAAAACAAACCTCCCATGGTAGGTTTAACACCCGAGGGGCAATATATAATGGAAGGATATCAGGCGTATAAGCCAATTTGATATATCAAGGGATTGTGATTACACACAATACGTGATACATCATTCATTCTGCTGAGTGACGGACTTTCAAACCTGAAACTCGTGATATTGTACACGTGATGTTCAACACATGCACGTGGGCGGATGATGTTCCCCGCTGCCCCGCTCGCTGTTGGCCCCTACGGGGTATATAGCGTCGGTGCTTTGGCGCGCCTTGGTTGGTTCATTTTTGCTCGATCCGCTTTTGCTCGATCCTTCCCATCAATCCATCACTGATTCAACAGACCCACCGCACTGGGTCCGCCTCGTGTTTGTTCCTTTGCCTGTTTTCCATATTCCACCTTCCAAAACCTCTGCTATGTATGTCGTGAGATATGTCTTCCGTTATTTTTATTTTTCATATTTCAGGGGCTGTTACTTTTATTAATCGCGCCCTATTCGTCACAAGGCAACAAGTCAGCGAGGTTTTGACAATGTGCGTCGTCACATATGTTTTTTCATTATTATTGAATTCAGAAATTCTATACCAGAACCACGATGCGAACTTGTCAGTCATCCTGAACATAAAACTATATTCCAATAACATATGGTATGTTATGTTTTATTTCCCTACCCTCGTACCCGAATTCTGACTTATGTTCTCAGTTTTGCAAATACGTCGTGTAAAAGACATTTTAAATAGCAACTAATTTCAAATATATTCATGTGTTTCAGAAATACAGATGTTTAGGTATGGGAGGGCCTTCAAGATAACGGAGGTACAAAAAATAAAAGAGCGGTGGATGGGGGCCCCAAGACTCTCAGCCCGCCTTCTCATCGAACTCGACGTTTTTTAGTGCAGCTGAAAGCCAAAGTTAGAAGTGAGTACGTTTTTTGTGATGAGGCATGACCAAAAATTACCGTTCATTCTCTTTTTCTACAAGCTTACGTTTCTCCGTCAACGAAACAACTTCTTTTGAAGAAGTTGCCTTTCGAACGCGCTGTGAACGATCCAGTTGCGGCACATTTTGCAAGCTGGCCGTCTTCGTCGCCTTCCCTACCTTTGCCGCTGCTTGTTTTGCCGCTTTTGCCACTCTGGTACTTGCCGCCTTCGCAACTCTGGCGTCAGCTAATTTAGCCGCCTTTGTCAACTCTTTACTCCACAGGTAATTAGTCTCCACTTCCTTTTCATTCTCTTTCTCAGCTGCCTCCTGTATTTCCGAGGTAAGTTGAACTCCGGGCCTATTCCTAGGCTTCGGAGCTCTTTTAGGTCGTGGCTCTGGAATAAGCGCCCGTGGCTGGGGTGGTGTAACCGTGGACGGATGAGGTGGGGTTATAGGTGATGGAGGGGTAGGAGTTGTACGTTGAACTGAAATATATGTTGGACTCGGAGGGGGCGAGGATGCTACTATGGACACCAAAGCCCCAAGCGGATCGCGCGAGGTAGGGATGATGGGAGAAGCAACGGGCGTGGGTGGAGCTGGAGAGGCAAAACGGATGGGGGAAACAGGACGGGTAGGTGACGAACCAGGATGGGTGAGGGAAGCAGAATCAATATGTGCAGGGGAAGCAAGATGGGTGGGGGAGGGATGAGGAGCAGGTAGGGCGAGATGTTGGGTAGAGACCACGGGACTCGAAAAAATGGGAGGAGTAAAAGACGCATACAGAGCGGGGGGGCGAGGAGAAGGGAAAGAAAGAAGAGGGGGAGGGGCGGGCGGAGGACGAAGTTGCGGATCAATGTGATCCATGTCATCAGGATGTTCTAAATGGCTATGGGTTGTTCTAGAACCATCAGCATGAGTATCTGGAGCCCGCGGGGCCACGCTAGAACCCTGCATTAGGTTGGGGGAAATTTGCGTTCCTTCTGTGGAGTCTAGCTCATTTGCGGTCTGGAGTAACGACCGAGCATTGCAGACTGCAGGAGCTGACCCAGGTAGAAAGATTAGGAGATATACAAAACAGATTCATTCAATACTTTACATACAATAAACTTGATTTAAAAATTCCACGTATGGTTTTAAAACGCTCTCTTCAAACGAAACATGTGCTTTTTTGAAAGTTGCCCCAACGAAATTTCAACCTTCGTGAAAGCTAAAAAAAAACCCATTCTATAACTGGATGCAATTCTGGAAACAGAAGGACAAACCTGACAGTTTGGATGCGCCCACCATTGACAGGGTCCGGACCTCCCCCCATCACAGAGAACGCCCACCCCGTTCTCTTTGCCAAGTCACCAATTACACTGTCCAGGACATATGCCACAGATTCAATGGCCCTGTAATAACGGTCAGGGTGTAGAATCTAAGAATAATGTACAATACACACGTGGCATAGCTCTGAGGAGAATGTTCCGTAACTGATTTTCGCGCCTGTGCTCGACGTGCTGCATTCTCTATTTTGAGGGCATTTGCCTGTGCAAAAATGGCCTGGCGAATTTCCTCCGGCTCAGCGTCAAATGCTTGTTTTGTTTTTTGTTTTATAAGCTCCAGAGTTTCGCCTTTTGATTTTTCAATTCCAGCTAATTCGGAAACAACTTGGGGCTTGACCCTCTCCTTATAAAACTGTCGAGAATAGACTTCTACTGGTTGGTGAGACCGAAAATTTGAAGCATGTGGCTGAATTTTGATAGGCGCTTTGCGCTTGTTCACATTTCGGTTGTGAAACCAATTCCTCAAATACTAAAAAGGCTGAATGAGTTATTTCTGTTTGAAAATTATGACGACATGGGCTTACCGATTTACGGCTACTTAGTGCCTCAGCTGCTTTGTTGCGTGATGGATGTCCTTCAGGTTCAAGCTCGGCCTCCAACACTCCGGGTTCAGGCCAACGTAAAAACCAGCCGTGATCTAGCACCGGCCAGAATTCCGAAAGGGTCTTTGCTGCCTGATTTTCATAATATTGAGACTTGAGGGTAATCAGCCACTCAAGTTGTTCAGGGGTTATTTGGCTTCGAGGCGCCATGTTTTCGGTGCATTCCCCTGTCCAGGGTACCAAAAAAAGTAGGAGATCTCAGATCTCGGATAGACCCAGGTACTGTACAGGTTCACATGACCCAAAAAAATTCGCCTTGGTGGCTTAAAGGAGTCAACGGATCCTATTCCCATCTAAGCATCAACCCCAAAGTATGGCTCCCATCTCTCCCAATGTTCCCGAAGGCGTCAATCTTGGTCACTTGTTGGATATCTTAGCTCAGATGGGGATCACTCCATGTGATATTTTTTTTTCTACTATACTCAATATTTATCTTACTACCGTTACAGCTCCTGAACAAGCTACCGAACTCAGTCGCATCGGAGGTGGCCACCTGATTCCGGTAGTAACAGGGATCACAAATTCAGCACCAAAGGGTATGTCGTTCCAAATTAAATTTTACCTCGATCTAAAAGGGTCCCTAAAACAGTACCTCCTGTGATCGTTATCGAAGATTCCGACTCAGATGACAACACACACTACCCAGGCTATCCTGAGGACACGGGCTCTGATTCCGATGGGTCAAGTCCCCCTACAGCCTCGAAGAGCATGTATCACGAACCAAGCCCACCGCCTGCCAGCCTACTAGACACCCACACCAGCAACGCGTCTACTGGCATTGTCAGTGAAGGGGAGGAGCTCAAGCCTGGCGCATATCTCGAGTGCCAGACTTGTGGCGCATTGAGTCGGTTGGTAACAATAGGCCCTGCCCCTACTCCGGAACGTGCAAAGATGTTTGGTTCACTCTCCAGGGGGCGGGGGAAGCTGTTGGTGTAAAATTGTAGTGTACTGCCGCTTTCTATAATATATCTTGTACCCTCATGCTTGCCTAAATGTAACATTTTCCATGCTCAGTGACTTCGGAAGGAAACAAAATTTTAGCTAGATGGAAGTACTTGATACAAAAGTTCTCTCCGTGAATGAGATTCAACGACGTCCCCAAAACCAGACATCCCATGGCATAACACGTCCTCCAAAGCATTCAGAACATTCAAAATACTTGCACTAATTTCCTCACACCGCGCTAACTCTTTTCCGACCCCTTTATCTTGTAATATATCCTCCTGGGCGCGTCTAACCTGTTTCAAAAGGTTCCCAACCTGAATAGAGGCATCACGGAAGGTGTTGTTGTTGTGGTCAATGATGTATTGGCGGTAGAGATTGTCAATAAAATGGAAAGATGATTCGCCAATAAGTGTTGTAAACATGGAAGCAACCCTTTCAGCCCGTTCACACCAATAATCAGGGTGGCCACTAGGAGGAAAACTGCGGTCAAGCCTAATTAACCAGCCGATTGTAAGTAGTATAAGGGACGAATCTAAATACTTACTTTTGTACTTCATCACGATACCTGATACTTCGTCGCATGCATATAGCTTTTTTATCTCTATTGGGGACCTCAGCTATTACTGTCAAGAGATGAAGGGCCCACGTACTTGTCATAGTGTTGCTTGCTTTTAACACGATTTGCTTTCTGTTTTTCTTCAGGGGTGTGGTAAAGTGTGCGTCGTCCCATCTCAAGTAATAGGTACATTACGTTCAATTCGATTGCCAATGATTGTATCGTCTGACTTTTATTCCCACCTAACCTAATTTTGCTTGTAGGCATTTACAGATCACATTTTATATAGTGGAATGTTATTACACTCTATCAATAGGCTTTATCACATACTTCTTGCAGATTGGGAGCGGTTTTATGCACTATTATTTCTATTTGAATTCTGCAGAGGGGGCCATTCACAGAACGTTTGGTACTTTGTTTGGTTACTTCTTTTGCCCGTGCTTCGATTTCAACCATATTCCTCTCCCCCTCCACCTCAAACCGATCCCAACACTAGGATAAACTGAAGTTCGGTGTCTTGTACTTGCCAAGGTGCCGTATTAATCTCCATATGTCATGATCAATCAACTTCACATGATCCCTAGATCTCTCTGATGCCGAAAATTTTCCACAACCCCACTGGCAACAAAATACACCCAAAATTCCGGGTTCTTACGCCATCACAAAACAAGTACATGAGATTCATCATGCCCTATTTTGTTGTTGCATCCAAAGCTGGCTTGCGAGATCAATTTCTGGAGGCATTCTATTCCGTATGGTTTGACCGCTTTCCAATTTCCGTGGAGACTGAAGACCCATATGAATTGAATTTTGCAATTGCAGAGCAGCAAGATGTGTGTGTTTCC
>MU150516.1:0-15808 GCA_015584075.1 Collybia nuda | reverse complement strand
TGTGTTTGCCCCTCGAACATGATACCGTCGCCTCGATTATTTTGACGGTTTTCAATTCGTACATCCACGAACATCAAGCATCTCGTCGAAAGCCTACTGATTCGCTGTATTATTTGACACTTGCAAATATATGTAGAGCGACTTGAAAACTTCTAATGAAGGGGTTCTCGGTTAGTTGCAGAAATGAATTTTGCATGTCCAAGGACTAATCATTAACGTTCCCGGTTTGGAGGGTATATTATCGACATGCAAACGGTGACCAACATGAAGTTATACCACATCAGTGCTCGCAGGTCCCAACGAATCACGCTACAGTCCCGCCTAAGACAATGGACTCGATTAACGCCCCACGAATCGTCTTCGTCGTATGCTATGCGAAAAGAAAGCTAAAGCTCGTTTTACATGGAGGGAACACCTCTAGAATCGGAGTCACCCCAGTCGGGTGCAAGGATATCCTGATCACCGTCTAGGCGATAGAATTGCCTTCCCATAAATTGTGTCGCGGATAAACTGGATTCGGCCACGAAACTTAGTGTGTTCTAGTATTTTGGTCATGCGCCTTATCGTGGATCAAACATTCCTCAGGGGAATTAAGGATTGTTTATGGTGTGTGGACGGACATCGACTATTTTTGTTCTGTTTTCTGCAGTGACTAATTATCTCTAAAATCTGCCAGTGATTTTATGCCCACAAGCGATGTTCAATTGGCAGGTTCAAACCCTCGTGCGTACTACTCAAGACCTTTGCTTCACCAAAATTGAAATTTTCAATTTCAAGTTGGTGGGCTGTGAGTATCGGATAGCCCTTTTGGGGTGTGCTCCAGTTTTGAGCATGAAGGTTCTATGTATAATCGAGGGTGCTTCGTAGCAATTTGAGGATATTTACTGCGCCTCACCGTCTATCTTACGATTACACCACTCCGCAAATGGGCTATAGGCTAGTGGGTCGCAGAAATTCTGCGTATCAAGCTTGGTTCATGATAAATTCAACGATTTACGTTATAGTACAGAGAAAGGAACCAAATATCGAGGGGCGACTTAGCGACTGCAAAGTTATGAAATATCGGTCCGGCAGGTCTTAGCCAAATTTTTCTTCCCTATACCACGGTTCCGACCACATCGGTACCTCGACTTTGTACATGTGAACCCGATCTATCTGGAAGAAATGATCATATGACATACCACTGGGCCCAACCGAATACAGATTGCAGAAACAAAGCAATTATTTGCCTTATAGTAAATTCCATGCCTACACCGTTGCTGGTAGTACTTACATTGTATCTCGAGGTTTGATTTCGGTCTCTTCTTCTCCTACAAAATGCTAGGGAAGGGGGGGTAGTTTATTAGTTGATTATAGGCGACTAATGTGCCGTTGCTATCTATGTGTGGGTACCCTACGCATAACGCGCAGCAGGCCGTTCAACTTGAGGCAATTAATAGTAAACATAAACACCTAAACATATATATTTCTGTTCCACTATGTTCTATAGGTGGTAGTCCTGTCAGGTCCTGATTAGTGGATGTGCGATTATGGAATGTACAGTTTTCGCCGATTCCCGAAAAGGCAACGTGGTGTGTACGTGACGAACACGTGTCCAGGCTTTGCCCCTGGAAGCTTCTAGAATAATAGACTTTTTTCTCTTCTAGTTGGTTGGTGTTTTGGGTTTCGTTGGTACGCCCTTTGCCATAGGCACGAAACAAAACTCGTTATTATATCCGTTTTTATGTTCAGATCTTTGGTACGCCATGTTATTTGGACTTTCCTCTTCATCCGCTGTATAGTGTGAACTTTTGGTCTTAATTGCTCTGAGGGTTAGGGTGATACATCACCCATGGTTCTATTGGATTTCGGAAGAATTCATCTGTGATTTCACTCTCTGAAAGGATCAGTGCTTCATCACAGGGTTAAACCCGCACAACATTCATGAATTCGTCGCAGCGTAGGCTTTGTTGTTGATTACTTTATTATTAACGAGCAATCAGGATGCAACACTACCATATGCGTCTTCTGTTGGTTGATAATCTAGAAGGTTGCGGTTAGAAGCGTTGCGGCTGGAGCGGCCATGGGGCTGACACAACACCTCCGACAGATCCGGAATTAATCATTTTATAAGATATGATAGCAGTCTTTCCTCACCACATATCTTTCACAACTCCCCGAATGGCTGATATATCGTCTGTCATCGATGGCTTTTTTTTTGGTATGTTGAAATGTCTAATTTTTTGAAAGACGACTCTTCTTACCTAGATCGCTGGGTCAACAGGATATGTCATCACACTGGTGTAAGTCGTCAGCCACAGCTAAAGACGTGGAACTAGAACGGATATAGTCTTCTTGGAATAATTATGGTACAAAGCTGGATTTACGTCCACAACAATAAAGACGCATGGGCACTCCGAGTCTTTGTACGCCATTAGCTGAATTCTGTTGTTCTGACCTAAATACTCCTTTCAGGTTTTGGGGCTTGTGTAGGTTTTCGACCTAATGTGATGGAAAGTACACCATTTATATGTCATGTCTAGATCGTTGGACCTTGCGGAGACCGCTTGTACTACCCAGCTTGTGCACCATTATCTTGTAGGTGTTATTTATGTAGCCAACAGATATCATAGTAAATCTCATTAGATATCTCATTTTGGGGATACTAACGCTCTCAAATCGTCTACGAAGTATGTTGTATTATATCTACTACTCTGACCTGATATTAACACGTTCAGTATAATATCCGCAGATTTTACTATTACAGGCATTACATTTTTCGTGTACGTTCATCTTTATAACACAAAACATTATTCTCATTTTTTTAGCGTGCATTTATTCTTTGCGAATCGGATTTGGAAGCGTATGTCATATTTTTTTAAAATATTTTTCCCAAAGCTAAATCCTAATTGTTACCTGTTAGTTGGAAAAAGTTGGTATTTCCCAGCTATTATCGTATGTTCCTCATGTTTGTTTGCTACTTACGGGCATTCATTGCTACTTTAGTCTTTTATGAGCACAGCTATGCTAGGTAAGAAGTATTTGCTCTTTCTTATCGGGTTATTTTGCTTAACCTATCAAACACAGCCCTGGGCATCAGTGAGCACCATCTCCGCTAGCAATTTACATTGACCAAACATTATAGGTGCTGTTTTTGAGCAAAAAACGGGCCTCATAGAATTTGCTGATTTTCAGCAACACCACATCATGGTGCGAGTGTGTCTTTCTGTACTAAAATTTGACCAAACTTGTTTCCAGATTGAGCTATCATTATTTCACGGCCTTTCTGCCTTGATAGACATTCTGATCACCGTAAGCCTGTCCTGGTTACTCTCCCCGGCTCAATCGGGTTATAAGAGGTACGTCAAGTGATCCTATATCGTGTTGTTCTCTAATTATCCGTATGTTATAGTACCCGAACAGTTCTTCAACGGCTTCTCGCTTTCACTATTACCCGCGGTATCCTGGTCTGCCTTGTACAAATTGGACACATCTTGATGTATGTCTTGGATTCGAGGAACCTGCTGTTTTGGTCAGTCACCTTCTCTCAGACCTCTTGATTTATTATTTTAAATCCCGCTCTGGACCAGGATTTCTCTTCATCTCATCTTGACAAAAATATACGTTCTCACAACATGTGCGCCCCTTCTTTAATGGATCTTGAACTGATAACAGACTATTACTTCTAGTGGTCACGTAAGTATCCTTAGTGATGTTTCTAAATTTTGAAAGAACCTTCACTCTTTACATATCTGCAGCTTAAATTCACGTGCATCATTGCGTGATCAGCTCCAGGAAATAGATTTAGGCGATTTCCATATATCTTTTGCTCCTTCAACTTCATCCACCCGCGATGATGCCGAAGCGCTCAGGTAGAGCTTCAAAAAAAAGCAAAAATAACTTGCACTGGAGCTGATGATTCTGATCTTTAGATTTTCCGAGAGTACCAAAGCGGCAAGGATCACCATATGCTCCCAATTAGGTCGTACGAATGATCCTGCCTCTTCGGCAGACTTCAGCCAGACACTCGATAAGTCTCACCGCTAATAGCCAATGATGTAGTCTGGGTACACTGTAAGAATATGTTGAATCATCCGATACCCAATAGCAACTAACTCCGAGGATTTCATCTCGTAGAATAGGCACGGATATGATGGGTTTGAACAGCATTACCGTGCCTTAGAGATTCACCCACCAGACGGATACAGCATGCGCGACCCGACATTCCGAGATCTTAAGATCACCGGGTTCTGATAACGGCGAAAAAAATCCCTGTTTTCACAAACCATTTGGGACTAAAATCGTCCTCGGATATCAGTATTGTAGCGATCTCGGCGCGACTCTCCCTAAATTTCCTCGAACCCGTACTGAGTCACGCTCAGTAAAATATAAAGTCAAACTTTAGTCATGAGATTTAATTTCACCCAAATGTAATTGTCAATTGCCAACCCAATGTAGTTAAAAGCCATTCATTTCCTTCCAAATGGCTAAATCCACATTGAAAATTAATAAAATCAAGATTTTGGATTACCTTTTTTACTGACTTTTGTGTGACTTTTCATTGACTTTGTTAAATTCTTGGACTAAAGACTGACTAAGCATGACTTTACTTTTTACTGAGAGTCACGTGACGATTTTTATGCTCGGGCCGACGACCACGAGGTTGAAAGTTGCCCACGTAACCAGAATTTTTTTTTTACATCTGTTGACTTAAAATCCACATTGCCCCGTTGATAATCGTGGCTTCGATCCCCAAAACGTATGTACATGTACGTGAATCTACCACGGGACGTTTTCTATTTGTGTAAACCATCACCCTACGAGTTCGGAAATTTCATAAATCAGCGTTACGACCCTCTGCTTTGGTCCCCTAACTTAGATGACTCGGTCGGCTCAGAAATGGACATCTAAGCTCGCCCTAGCGGCTCCCTCTGCACTGGTACGCGAAATAGATCTATATTATCCTATTCTCTTTGGCTGTTTGTATTCGCAGTATAAAGTTTCGTTTAATGTTGATAAGATGTCGATGCTAATCATGCTATACGATATTATCGCACCAGAAGCACTCAAGATACCAGCGGACGTACCGAGATCCGTTAAGGGTGGAACACATGCGAAGTTAACGCGAGGCGTAGGGTCCCCGGAAATTAATCCTTTTAAGGTACGGTGTGAATACGTATCTTTCCTCAACCTCCAAGATGTCCAATGTATCCTCCATCATAGATGGGTTTTTCTTTGGTAAGTTTAAGATTTGCTCACCCAGGCAGCGAGCTTTGTGACTAAGGTCCAGGCGTTTAAACAGGTTATATTGTTACTTTGGTGTAAGTTACGCTAATATGTCACAGGTTAGAGAAACACTGAATTATACGTTGCTTAGTCTGTTTGGGGTGATAATTGTTCAATTCTGGATATATTTTCATGATAACAATGACGGATGGAGACTCCGAACATATGTATGTGCTCATGATACATTTTCCATCCTACAATCCTGAAGACCGGCCTCTTTTAGGTTGCTACTCTTTTGTGGGTATTCGATTTGAATAAGACGGACCCGTGGTCATACTAATGTTTTCAGTCTATTGGACGTTGCAGATACTGTTTGTACTACGCAGCTTATACATTATTATCTGGTTAGGCGGACTTTTCTTTTATGTATTGCCTTGGCTAACACATCCCAAACAGATATCCAATTTCGGGGATGTCAATGTCCTGAAATCTCATACCAAGTAAGTTATACTATGATCCACCATTTGTAGCTCCATATTGACAAAGTTAAGAAGCTTAATGTCGATAAATTTTACAATTATTGACACCACGTACTTCCTGTAAGTTTTTTTTTTCGAATCCGACTTGATATCGCCTTATTTCTACAGTGTCCACCTTTTCTTTGTACGACGACTGTGGAAGCGTGCGCTAATAACTCCCACTACGTCCAAAACTATCTAACCTCTGCTTGGACAGTCACAAAGAGCTGGTATATTCCCTTTGTGATTGTATGTACCTCCTAATCCTGATATATAATGGTTGATCATCTTATCAGACTCTGACAAGTACAACCATGCTGGGTGTGTAACATCTCTCCTCTGGGTGGTATTTTCTGACTCTGTATATAAGCTCTTGCCATCAGTATGTCCTAGGGATTCATCAAATCGTACTTACATGACCGAAAATGCTAGGTATTCTTTTGGAGCAGAACCTAGCACACCTGACCTCCAATAATTATGAACGGCAATATATCATGGTACAACCTAAGTTTATCCTTGCTATAGGAGATTTTCTAACCGTTGATCTAGATCGAATTGGGGATGCTCCATGGGCTTGCTATTATATCAGATGTCTTGATTACAGTAGGTTTATCGTGGACGTTCTCAAGAGCTCCCACTAGATTCAAAGCGTACGCGATTAAATAAAATATCTTGGCTTCTTTAACCACTCAGTTTCACAGCACCCGAACAGTAATCCAACAACTTCTCATATTTTCAGTCACACGCGGAATTGTAATCTGCCTTGCACAAGTTGGACATATTGTGATGTACTTTCTAAACCCGGCAAATATGCTATCTTGGTCAGTGAACCTTCTCATAATTTGTACTATACTTCTGGTTGAACTCGGCCACTGCCAGGGTATCTCTTCACCTTGCCCTAGGAAAGTTATACGTCCTCACAACGTGTAAGTTTTATATTGTGTTTAGGTTCTCCGAGTTAACCGTAATTTACATTAGTGGTCATGTAAGCCCTCGAGCTCGCGACACGACAATTTAAAGAGCGGCCTATCATATAACTTCAGATTAAATTCTCGCAATTCTCTACGTGAAAAACTCGGGGAAGTAAATATGGACGCCTTTCCTATCTCCTTTCAGCACTCTACCCGATCACATGCCAGTAGTGCTATTGGGGTAACAAGGTATGTTCCAAACAAGAAGTAAACCTGTAATTAACTAATAGCTGTAGTACTTCTGATGCTACGGGAAGTAAGGTCCCTGGGACGAAAAAAGAACCTAGCTCTCCCGCCTTCATGGCCTGAGTCCAGTAGATATCAATATATATGTAAGGTGTGTGCTGCTTAGAGACTTCACTGCATAAACACCAGTCTTCTGAGGCGCTCGACATCAGCACTGTGACGACGAGGAATCCATTTTCAGTCTGGCGAGCTGGATATATAGGGTGGGTGGGCGAGTCGGGGGCAAGAGATGGAAAATATAACTAACGGACCCGAAATTACTTGTAACGACGCTACGACGCTCGCCGCGGGCTACTGGTAAAGAAGAGAGACTAGAAACAAAAAGTAACTAAATCCGAAGACGGGGTGTTTTATCCCATGGAAATTGATACTGGAAAAATCATACTTCCCAAAAAAACTAAAATTGTATTCAGCTCTTCTCATTGAAATTTCAGCCAAGAAGATTCGTGCACCGCCGATCTCGCAATTTCGTCGTAGCCCAGTAGCCCTCGTGAATTCAAACAGGCAGGTTCCGGTCCGGCACGTATATGGTTACCGACCACGTTTTGATGGAATGCTGCACCGCCTTTTCCCTTCTATGTACCATTTTTGCGCGAACTTGGGCTCAGCCCTTTCGGATATGCTAAACTCTACAGCAGAGACTATGTTGGTTTAAATATACCAGAAAACCCTGTGTGATCATCATCCAAGCTCTAATTGACTCTCAGGCCTTCCAATGGGATTCCGGTATGGCTTATTCATGAATACCATTAGTACTAGTCTGCGTTGCGGATCCACGTCTTTCTTTCGTAATTATTTCCCTGGGAGCTCCAAAGACCGGTATGTCTGCTGTTGATATATAGGGTATTTCCTTCAGTTGCATCCTCGCTAGATGAACAATCCGCGCATTTCGGCAGGAAAACTGATGGCGATTTCGGGGCCAATTCGCGTCCGGACCACGCTAGGGAAAGGGGATAAACAATGGATGGAGCTCGTATGAGGTTGACACAGGGACCCGTCGCGAGGCTCCAACATGATGCTTATGCGTTCGGAAGAAGCAGATCATGGAATGAATCTCAACGATTTGCGATGGGGTTCGTAAGGCCGAAAAGTGCGTTGTGCATTGGCAATACGTAATCCAGCCCTAAAGGGTAGCCACGATTGGTTTAAAGAGTGTGGTTATGACGCTTAATTGCCACCTCTTCCCCAACTTTCAAGATAATGACTGACATCTCTTCTACCATCGATGGACTTTTCTTTGGTGCGTTGTTATATCTTACCCTATAGACAAGGACATTTTTTCATTGATACTGTTAATTCAACAGGTTATGTCGTTACTCTAGTGTGAGCATTAAGCTATATATCGCCGAAACGAGATCAAGGATGTTGCTAGTTTGCTTGGGATAATAGTGGTTCAAATATGGACTTACCTGCACAATAATGATGATGGATGGGCCCTTCGGACTTTTGTATGTATTCCGTATTTCTTTCAATACCAGATTTCAAACATTAAACTTCTAGATTATCGTGCTTGCGTATGTGCTCGATTTTTGCGAGATGCCCACTCTCAACTTGAATACCGGCATATCTAGGCTCTTGGATATTACGGAAACGATTTGTACAACCCAGCTTGTGTACCACTATTTAGTGAAGCGAAACGTCTGTTCAATGAATTATCATGGTTTAAAAAGTCCACCCTAGATATCTCATTTCGGAGACATCAATGCACTCAAGTCACATTGGAGGTACGCCACATTGTGCATTCTGCCAATATTAATCCTGATCAGATCCAGTTTGATATCTGTGGATTTTACGATTACGAATACTACATACTTCCTGTGGGTTTCATTTTCGTCATACTCAATGCCATTCTCAAAATTTCAGAGCTCACCTTTTCTTCGCGCATCGACTTTGGAGGCGTATGTGTGAACTTCTTATCTTTTTTGAGTCGAACTGAGAGCTTCTAATCAGTCCGAAAAAGCTGCGTTATCCCCATAATGATTGTATGTGCACAGAAAACCGGTATTATATGGGTATTCATTGTTATGTTAGACATTTACAAGTACAACTATGCTAGGTATGTGGCGTTTCTCCTCTCATTGTCTTGCCTTTTCTTGACTCGAGGGACAAGCCCTCGGCCTCAGTACGTGCTTACTGTTCGGCCAATTGTACTTTTAATGATATTGAATTGATAGGCATTGTTATAGAGCAGAACTTGGGGCGTCTAACATTTAGTGACTATCAACGACATTATATCATGGTGTGGTCAATTCATTCTGCATTATGTGAATAAACTTAAACATAGCCCATCCTCATCCTTAGATTGAAATGGCAATGTTGCATGCACTTGCAATCACAACGGATATTCTTATCACGTTGGGTTTATCTTGGACGCTCTCAACAGCTTACGCTAGTTTCAAGTCGTATGCGCCTGTATTCTCCCTTGTGCTTATACTTATTATCGAATTCTGTAGGACCCGGACAGTACTCCAGCGACTCCTTGTTTTTTCAGTCACGCGTGGGATTCTGATATGTTTTGCACAAACTGGACATATCTTGATGTATTTCCTAAATTCAACAAATCTATTATTTTGGTCAGTAGTATCGTCAAAATTCTCGTCGTAGACCATGTTATTTATCGCATGCTCAGGATTTCGCTACATCTAGTCTTAGGGAAGCTATATGTTCTCACAACGTGTGAGTCTAGTTATATCTTTTGCGATATGACAGTTTTTTTTTAATTGGCCCCGACTTCTTTTAACAGTATTCACGTAAGTGTTTGGGTAAATTTATCAAGAGAAGTCATCAGTTCATCAAACGACTACAGTTTAAATACACGCAGTTCACTGCGTGATAAACTGGGAGAAGTAAACTCAGTTACTCTCCCCATTTCATTTGGCCATTCGGACCAATCACGAACAAACGATATTAGAGAGGAAGCAAGGTAGGCTTGGAACAACGACACATCTTTGCCAACAAAAGTGCTAACCGATCGTGGTATCATTTTTTCTCTCCAGGTACTCTCCGGAGCACACGAGGGAGAACCTTGTTCCATTTCACGCCAGTGATTCCATAAACAGTGGGTAGAGTAGGCATTGAGTTCGCACCATTAGGGAAGTAATGAACTTTGTATACACCAACGAATCGAAATACAAAGAAAATGACGAAATAGGCTACCGTCTTGTGTGGGCCGTTGCAAGCACGGCATGCCCGAGTTCGAAAGATAGAGAAAAAGAACAGCTCAATTACTAAGTAAATGTCACAATCGGTATTATAGGTTAAATCACAAATAACTATAATCAATAACACAGTTTCGTAAGCAAACAAACGGGAATAATAAATTACGTAAAGTAAAAGT
This sequence comes from Collybia nuda, assembly GCA_015584075.1. Taxonomy (NCBI): domain Eukaryota; kingdom Fungi; phylum Basidiomycota; class Agaricomycetes; order Agaricales; family Clitocybaceae; genus Collybia; species Collybia nuda. The sequence continues at coordinate 5,531 of MU150516.1, read as the reverse complement.
GCCGAGACCCATTCGCAAATAAGCCCAACATGCCAAATGGGGATCCATCAAAGATTCGGGGCTAGCCGCAATATTGGCTCGAAGAGATCAAAAAAGGCTCAGTAGCGATCAGGAAAGGCCTCCTTCTCATACTTCGAACTCGGAATTCCAGCTCTGGATTGATCCTCTTTTACGATAGAGATTAGATCTTCGAGTGCCTAACTCGGTAGAGTTGATTTGTGTTTAATTGGCGTAGTACTACCGCTGTGGATAAAATCTCCCATAAAATAGGTGCCACCTGCATTGTGTGTTTCAGCCGTGTTATTGGACAGGGGGCGCTAGGGCTTGTTCAAGTTGGATTAAAGAGAATCAATTTCGAGTTGACAATTTGATTTAGTGGCGGAGCTGCCTTTTAGTCAACCGCGTTATTGGTGTCTGTTTGGCACGTCACACTGTGCTTTTCGGCTATTTTCGGTTCTTGGCGCGAACGTTTACATTTGAGCGTGCATCATTCATCTTGCTCTCACCTTGATCGCCATGTCCTCAAAACTTACTTTCGCGGAAACTTAGTTAAGGAGGATGAAGTGATGACCAACTTGGGGCTTCTGAAAATATCCTTAAGTGCAGCGCTCCGACTTATAAATGCTGTAGCACGCCACTGGGGAAGAAGGAGTGGATGGGGGAAATCGGTGGGAGACTCAATTTAAGTGTAATACGTTCACATAGATCCAACCCACAACTATAGCTCCTGATTCTATCGCCATTGTCTCATCGAACGATCTGTCTACTTCTCCACACGGATCCTAAAGAGGAGAAGCCAGTAACGAAACATCTTATGGGCGGTCAACGGCAGTGATAAAAATCGTCAATAGGCGCACATATTCCGCTCTGCCTTTCAATAAACTCCTGGAGGTCTGAACTCTAAGACATCTGGCCAAAGAAGAGTCATGCCGCCTACTCTGTCGTATATATATTACAGGGGCAAGTAGAAGTGGTGGGTAGAACACGTACGTTGCCTTGAGTACAGGCCGAGTGAAGTGTTCGTAGGAGATGAAAGGTTATCGACTGTGCTGTTAAATCGGGCCTCATATTTCAACTGGACCGGGTCTGAACCGAACAAGAGGCCGAAATGTGTTCTTAATGAAGCTGGTAGGAGGCAGGTTCCGGTTACGGCTGTTTGACGATAAATGCCGCTTTTGAACGACAGCACTCGCTGAAGAATATTCTTAGGAAAACTCGAAAATGTACAAATACAGGGCCGGAATGCGCATTGCACATATATTCGGATGACATGGGAAGACGCGCCCACGAACGGTATTAATGCCACAAAGTCATTGGGCAACTTGCATGAGTCATTGATTTAATAACTGCCCATGGGACGCAACCCCAGGTTTACCCAAGCAACTGACGCATACTATCCGTTAGGCGCTGTACGATTCCTCACAGAAACACCGGCTTCCACATCTTCCGAGTTGACAGTGGCGCAGGGTCTCCGGCCACCCCGGACTCCACAGTCGCCTTAAAGTTCGATAGTGATGCCCCCACTTTGTTCGTCTCCTGCCATTACTTTAAGGATGCCTAATATCTCAACTGCTGTTGATATTTCTGTATTCGGTACATATCAAGACTCCACTTTTATAGTGACTACTGACACAGGGAAAATATTTAACAGGCTATTTTGTTTGCTTGGTGTATGCTGTAGGAGACAAGTATACAATCTTATAAATTAATGCACTTTTTAGGTTATTTGGCATCACGCTGGTTTCGAATCGGACTTATTTTCATAATAATCAGGACAAATGGCCACTTCGAACATTTGTGCGTATATCACCCACACTCTACTGATTAGAAGTACTTTGACGATAGATATCCCTGTAGGTTACCATACTTGTGTCAGTGTCTGGCCTCAATCGAGCAGGCGCATGTCTGATTTTGATTTACAGACTTTTAGATCTTGCACAGACTGCCTGCGCTACATATAATATGCATTATTATCTAGTAAGCATAAAATTCGATCGTCGCAAATTTTACATGCTCATATCATTTCTGAAAGATATCTCATTTTGGTGAAATAAATATCCTCAAGATCCCCACCATGTACGCTTTCCCCCCTGTTCCAAATTTTCAGATCTGGTCTCAAAAATGTTAAGTATGGTGTCCGTAGAATTCTCCATTACAAGTGTAACGTTTTTTATGTGAGTACTTTTTTGTACTTCTCTTTGCTAGTTCTCACATCTATAGGGTCCACATGTTTTTTGCACTACGAATATGGAAGCGTATGTGAAACTATCACCGTTCTTTTTTCAGCTTGTTAAAGATCCAAACAGTTGGAAAAAATGGATGGCTTCCGGCTATAATCGTGCGTGGCTTGTCCCCCATTCCTGTGTGCAAGGGCCCAATTATTACTCTCTAGACGTTTGCAAGTACAGCTATGTTAGGTGCACGGAATGAATTTCGACAAACCTCGTAACATTCTCACACAAAAACGATAGCTGTTGGGGGTAGTGAGCAAACTCACTTCAAACACACCATTCCAAGTCAATTTACATTTCATAGGTGCCGTTTATTCACAAATAGTAGGGCGTGTGAAATTCAATCAATTTCATCAGCGCCGTATTCTGGTATGACCTTGCTCCTTTATTTATATGAAAAAACTAACATGGTTAATGGAGATTCAAACTTCTCTTTTTCACGCGCTTGGTGTATTTACAGATATCCTCATCACCGTAAGTTTATCTTGGTTGCTTTCAAAGGCTCACACGGGTTTCAGAGGGTGCGCGAACTAAGCCATGTTCATGTGATTTTAGTTAACGTTTAAATCTTACAGTACTCAGATGGTACTTCACCAACTGCTCATGTATACAGTAACCCGTGGTATTTTGGTCACTCTCGTTCAAATGGGACATATTGCGTTGTACATTTTTCATCCCAATAATGTATTATTTTGGTTGGCGCCTCTTCAAATCATTTAGTCATTGGCATACTGAACCGTGATATATGATAGGGCTTCTTTACACACCATATTGACCAAACTATATATCCTCACTACTTGTAAGCCCTCCATTTTTAATCTTCCGAATTCCTTACCTAAATATTTTTATTATTAGTGGTAACGTGGGCATTGATAATGTGATATGATCTGCATGCACTCAGTGATTGTCTTACAGTTTAAATTCGCGCATAACATTGCGCAATACACTACAGAATGTAGTTACGGATAGCTATCGCCTTTCCTTCGCACACCCGACCCCTCTGCATACAGATGGCGACATGGAATTGAGCAGGTAAGATTTCCCATCAAGAAAACGGATAGTTTGAAGCACCTATCGTTTTATTTTTCTTAGAATCCCCCCAGACCTAACATCGACAAAGGGTCAGATTGGCCCGTCGATAGTTCAAGTACCTGGTGGCCTCAATTCCGAGTCCTCGACAAATATTGGACGGAAATAGAAAGGAAGAAGACTTCATGGCAATACATTCTAAACACCCAGTTCTAGCGTTGCCGCCTGGAGAAATGCGGGCACATTGGCAAGACTTAATTAGTACCATATTAATAGTTTAGGTTGATTCACTCTACATTTTATTCGACCGGCAAGAGTGGACCCCCAATGGAGTTATTGCGACTCGCAATGAACTTAGGGTAAAGCGAGCCTTCGCGTTACACCACGTTCTCCTTTTTTACTTGGAAGAAGCCAGTGATCGAGGACTGTGCATATACCATAGGAGAGCACATTCCCCGCCCTGAAAGTGTCTTTTTCCAGTTTTAGCCTTCATGAGCGAGGAAAGTTGACGAACATCTCTACGTTAAGCCCAGCTTCTGTAAGCATGATGTGTAAGATTCACCAGTAATAAAACTATATTTTCGTTGATGGCTGGGAGGATGTATGGAGGGTCGTCGTTGTTGGTTGATCAGGTGTCTCATATCGGAGGTCGGGATTTAACAGCCTTACCTTCGGTCTCTTTGGACAAATCTTATTTGCAACAAGTGTGCCAATTGATATGTTTACTTGATATGTGACCATTTTTATGGGGAAGAATACCTAAAGAATACTAATTTCGAATTATGGACTGAATAAAGGAGTAAGGCATCGGCAATCGGAGAAACCGAAGCACGGGATCCCCAGGGCACTGCCACATGGGAATCGATGATATTGATGACAGGCCGTGCAGTCCAATCAAGCTTTGACCGGACTCACCACAATGTATGAACAAGTTGAAGAGGTTACGTCAAAGTCCAGTGAGAGTACATATCTTTTTTCATGCACCAATGACACAGTTGACAAATGGCATGTCAAAGGCGGACTGGAAAGCATCCGGATTTCACCATTCGGGACTCGAGATCTGGATCGGTCAGTGGAGGATCCGGAGGCTGCTACACTCAAGTATACTCTACAGGCCATAGCTGCAACTCCAGACGGGCATCCCGATCTTCCCCAAATGCATGGTGCTCTTGGAGTACTCTATACTGACAAATACAGGAACACTGGCTCCATAGAAGATCTGGGGGCTGCTTTGGGCTATAACCTGGCAGCTGTAGCCGCAACACCTATAGGTCATCCAGATTGGAATGGAAGATGTCAAAATTTAGCTGTATCTTACACTGAAAAGTATAAACTGACTGGAGAAATCCAGAGTCTGGAAGGAGCCCTCAGGTACAATCTAGCGGCTGTAGCTGCAACCCCAGAGGGGGATCATAGTCTATCAGACAGCTATATTAATCTGGTGATATCTTACACTGATAAGTATCAGAGGACTGGAGACCTAGAGGATCTTGGGGAAGCACTCAAATACAATCTCATAGCTATCTCTACAACACCAAGTAGCCACCTCAGTTTGGCTGAAAGGCAAGAGAATGTAGCTGGTCTCTATATGGACAAATACAGACAAATTGGAGACTCAGAAGATCTGGAGGCTTCCATAAGGCATGATCTGTTGGCTGTTGCTATGACCCCAGAGAACCACCCCATCTTATCTAGCCGGCAATTCAATTTAGCATTATCATTTAGTTATAGGTACAGCCAGACTGATGACCTCAAAGATCTGGAAGCTGCACTCAAATACAAGCTGTTAGCATTAGCTAATACTTCAGATGGTCATCCTGCCTTTGGAATCCAATGTCAAAGCTTGGCTACATCCTATATTGACAGGTATAGGAGAACTGGTGACATAAACAATCTGGAGGATGCACTAAAATTTAACATGACAGCTTTGAGGGCAACTCCAGAGGGACATCCTGACCTGGCTGGAAGGTACCATAATTTAGCTACAGCATATTCTGACAGGTACCAAAGATCTGGATATTCTGAGGACTTGGAGGCTAATCTCAGGAATAACATTGCAGCTGTATCTGCAACTCCAGATGATGATCCTATGCTACCCACAAGGCTCCAAAACCTGGCAGCTTCTTACACTGATAGGTTCAGAAGGACTGGAGATGTGGAGGATTTAGATGCTGCATTGAATTATAATCTGTCAGCTTTAGCTGCAACTCCAGAAGGCCATCTTGAACTCTCCTGGAGATACCACAGCCTAGCAGCATCCTACACTGATAA
>MU150511.1:5115-16202 GCA_015584075.1 Collybia nuda | reverse complement strand
AATCAATGAATTTTTCTGACTGCAACCTGGGTTTAGAGAACGAGTCTTTAGTTAAACTAAAGGACTCGTAACCCAAGAGTATATGTACAAAAAGGGGTGAAATATAATGAGACCCCTAATGAGCCCCATCACTACAGCCTGTAGGAATAGGCAGCAACAGAAAAGGAAAGTGGATTGGTAAAAGGGGTAACTTAGTGATCAAGGAGTGAGACCGGAACTCGTATGAGGAACCTCCCTGGTAGTCCCTCTCAACACTAATTTGTGCAAAAAAAAATGTAGAAAAAGAAAGAATAATGACAGAGATTTTGATTGTTCAAGCAAGGTTTCAGGCGCCACAGGCAACCCATAGTATTAGTTATATATGTTTCAGTATTTGTCCTCACATGTGGTATTGTATATATGTAAGATTGTAGGGGTGCACGTGCTGTGGGATATATACATGCGAATTTATAAGTTTAAATAGTAATGTGAAGATGAATTATTAGAGTACTTTTGCAACCCAAAAAGTTCGATGATTTTGAAGAAATACTACAGCACTTCCAGAAAGTAATGAGATTCTGGTTTTTTTTCCTGCCATTCCCAAAAAGGAAATTGAAAACTTTTGGTGTGTTTTGGCTGTTTTTCCTTGTTCATCTTGTCCATATCGCTTCCAACATGGGGTGGAGCATGCATTCTTTGAGGTCAGGGCTGATTTTATGGTTGATCATGGTAGTTGAGGAATGAAACAACACAAACATGATTGCAAAAATCTACAATTTCCATTTTGGGAATGGCAAAAAAAAAACCGGAATCTCATTACTTTCTGGAAGCACTGTAAGTGAGTTTCACGACATGTTGGGCTCCACAAATTACTCCACCTGCAATGACGGTGATCATATGTGTATATCATCAAGGCATACTTTGCTGCACCTACTACAGTGTAGGACGGATAAACCCGACCCCTCTTTGTTGATCTCAGTTTTAATTTTTTCACAAAATCCTTTCGGATTAGGAAGGAAACATGGTTGAATATGCATAAAAATGAAATGTCCGAAAAAATTCCCCTGTCACGTGACTAAATCCACATTTTGGGGAGGAAAAAAAAAAAGTAGTGGTGCGCTGAAAATACCCAAATGCCTAAGAAAAATCTCAAGTCTCAGCAAGCCAAGGCCCAGAGAGCTCCAGGGAAGTGAGGATATGATGATAGTTGCACAGATAATCCTTTTGAAAAGCTCTTTGACCCTGATTATGAGCCTGATCCCAGTGTCGGGGAGGAAGGGGCTGATTCAGATTGTGGAAGATTTTAACTGGTTGCACTAATAGCCGGGGTCTCAATGCGTGCAGGCTGAATTTTCAGTTAGAAAATACCACTCTCATCGAAGAATTGGTGCCTCCATAATGATGAGTGTCAATATACTAAACAATTTCCATATCAAGTAATTAAGGGTCAATCAAGGGTCCATCAAGGGTCTAAGGGTCCAAAATCCACATTTTGACCATGATTTTTTTTAAAAACTTAGAATATCGAAATTTTAATCAGCAAGCCTGAAAGCTCTCATTAATCCGAGTCGATTCCGATGGTTTTCGGGAAAAAATAGGTTATTTTGTATGACTAGTTAGCATCCCAAAATTTGAGGTGCCAAGAGGTCGGTTTTGAGCATCCTACACTGTACCAATCAGCAACATTTACAGTCTTATTTCAGTCCTGTGCTATAGTTACAATTAAACTCCCAAGGTTTAAGGTCGCCGTTGGAGTCATCGTCTGATGTCGCAAACAATGAGGGGACTTAGTGGAAGACTAACGAAGCGGCTAGAGTTATTGGGGCTCGAAACTCCACAAAATAATACAGTGACGTAATAGCAAAGAGTTAAACGACGTGAAAAGTAAGATGCAATGCAGAAAAACTAAACTGGAGTGATAATGGAGAACAGTCATACGTCAAGATGCACTATCATAGACGTTGAGTCATGTCGCTAACAACAATTGACGAAGGAATTGCAGTAAAATATGTAAATAAATGTGTGCCCGGACTTATCTCGGGGGAGGGCCGTGTGTTTGAAGTTCCGATTGAAAGCTATCCTTAGTAGGTTTTATCGGAGTAAAACCTGTATGTGAGAGAAAACCTAATCCCTCGAGAGGTGGTACCAGGTTTAAGGAGTTATAAAGTAGGTCTTCCGCATCCTGGAAGATGCCACCTGATTTAGAGATGGATAGCAAATCACTCTCTGGAAGCGGTGTCGAACAAAAATCGGGTGTTGTGAGGGCACTTGAAACCGGAGAAGAAACACTAGAAGGTGATGATGGTCTGCGGAGACATGAGTCGTCTGAGCTGACAGATGATGCACGGGATCTTGAAGAAGATCTTGATGATGTGAAATGTAGAGTGTCCGATCCAAAGGTGTTTACCTCACGGTGTGCCATCCTTGAGGATTTCGGGGTTCGCTCCCGCGTAAACCTCCTGTGCGGGGCATAACTGGTGGTTTGGATTGGGGGGCTGGATGGTTGTAATGTGTGTGTGGGGGGTGAGGTAATAGTAGGGGTCAGGCTGCCTGGCTGAAGTTTTGCTGCTGCGACAGCGCAAACCAATGCGGGATGGGGAGCGGGACATGGTCTTGTATGAGTAGCTGCGAACCAAGGCTGTTTCATTCTTGATCCAACTGGCGTTCTCGTCTGCTGTATTGTGTGTGATGGGGCGTCTCTCAATACAAGCTTTGTAGCAAAATCTGAGATAAGGCTATCAATGTTAGCATCTGGGTGAGGTTGGTTGAAAGCAACAGGTCTACGTTGCCAGACGGGAATAGGAAACGCCACCATATCGGAACCTGTTGGGAAGGGTTCGTAATCGCAGGAAGGAGGAAAAATCATTGGAAAAGCGTGTGGAGGGGCTGGCGGGTTCAGTGGGTTCAGTTTATTTCGCTGGTCACAATAAGAGTTCATTTGCTGGTGATCAATCAGAGGATTTTTGTATTAAGGGGCCCAGAACGTACCACGACATCAACTTCTGACATAATTCGTTCTAAAGTAACATCCTGTGAGAGACTATGGTGTTTGTTTGATACTGCGGTATAGAGTGGCATGGTTTGTTGCAAAGACTCCAACGAAAGTTTGACGGGGAGCGGGTCCGATTTCATGTTTCGTAAGGGCCTACCGTCCTTCCTAGCCCTGTTCCGATGGTTTTGAAACTGGGGCCGAGATAGCAAGGTGGGTAAGTTCCGCATATAAAGTTAGGACTGCTACTTACCCATACTTCGATTTGTCTAGCTGTCATCATAGATTTTCTCGCCAGTACTTCCCTATCGGGTGCTGAGGGGTACGCATTGTACTCGAAATATTTCTCGAGTAAGGGTGTATATTCCTGAAACAAAAAAAATGAGGGTACGATGTACATAGGATTGGTGGGAGGTGTACGGACGTGATTGAAGAGTGGTTTCTTTCTACTTGCATTGGAAGGCCTGAGATTTGTGACCATATCTCTGGCACGAGAAATGGTGGATTCAGCCCAGATAGCGGTTTGTTGTGCGTAAACTGCGGTCCAAATTTCAAGTATGGAACGCACATCCTCGGCCGTTGTAAAACCCTTTTCTGAGGAGTCTCGCAAGGCGCTTCTGTATGAAACCTCACAAGCGTTGTGTAGTTTAATCGAAGCCTTGAGATACACTTCCGATATTTGTTGTGCAACGAATGTTGGAACGCCAATTTCCTCAAGAACCGGAAGAATACTTTTTGTGGGAGGTATTGAGTTTAGCGGGCCTGGTAGGGGTTCGAAAGTGATACTCCTTGGATTCGTCTTTGAAAGGGTAGAGGCTATATTTTGTGTTAGAGCAGCATGTTGTGGATTGCACAATAATTGAATATTTTGTGCCACATGTGAGATGCGTTGAAGCTTGTCTCGGCGTGAAGATATGGGAATGTCCATGATTGTGGTTAAAGAAAGATATTCGTTAACCACTGACAATCATTTTGTTTAGGAGGATAACACCGTCCAGAAAGGGGGGACAATAGGAATAATGCCAATTAGGTAAGCACAATGAATAAACAAACAATAAACAAACAATACTTACGCTCAACTGTCGTCGCCGATGCTGACTTACATTTTCCCTCCAAACATATGTATTCTCTTCAACACAGACTGACCCACGCTGAAGCCGATTTTCTACTCGCAGTATCTCAGGGAGGACCTGCTCTAATTTCCTTTCGAGACCAGTGGCTAGCACTTCTCAAGGATATGGAATGTGGAGCTCGAACTCACAGCATTGACGATGAAACCGTCAGTCTTGGGGATCTCGTCGCGTCAAGGATTGCGATAATGAGCGAATCCCTTCTTGACTTTCAAAGTAGTGCCGATTTAATGCAAAGCCAACTAGAAGACGTTTTCGCGGGTATCGATATCACTGACATGCAGTTTGAGTTGCCCCAGGCATCGCGTACTACCTCACCTCCCGCTACCTCCTTAGCTCAAGAAAGCTTACCCAATACGGTCCCACATTCATCCCTTTACATCAAGCATGCCCAACGCTGGCTTCTCAAAAACCTCCATAACCCCTATCCACCAAAGAGTGTAAGAGATGCAATTGCGTCTAGCACAGCATCGGATCGAAAATGCATTGATACATGGTTCATCGATGCAAGGAAGAGAATAGGTTGGAATACTCTTCGGAGGGAGATGTTCTCCAATAAGCGCGTCGACATAGTTGATGCCGCCATGCGCTTTTTTGGTGAAGATGACACCCATAGGCCGTTGGATGAAAACATACGTTTTCGCTTTTTGGAGATAGAAATGCGGGTTAGAGAGCTTTATGATGAGAAACTCTCAGAAAGTGCTCTGGCCACTAAACTTGATATCGTTGTAAAGGATATGACGTCCGAGCGGAAAGCGCAGGAAACCGTCCGCAAGTTACGTCAAAGGCGGAAGGATCGAGCTATGGATAATGCTCTAGCTACGTTATCTTATCCTTCACCTCACCTTTCACCCCACCATGTGCCCGAGCATCTTCCCCCATATTATGAATTGGATACTACGGTTGCTCCCCCCATGCCCATCACTGGCTTCAAGCGAAGTAACACTCTCGAGTCACAATTTAAATTACCCTTCACCCGAAACAAGCGTCCGAGGTAAGGCCGTTATTATTATCCATGTGGCTTTTAAAGCTCATTTTTCACAGGACCGACGGTGTAATAGGTCTTCCATCCCCTGCTCCATCTCAAGAAGAACCTCTTTCACCCGAGGAACAAACTAAAATTCTATCTGATGCTATTGGCTTTGTTGATCCGGTGAGACGCAAACGTCGTCTATCTGATTCCGATAGCCAGCATGTTCCGAAACGCCCCCGAAACAACCTTTCTGGTTCCCGATCTTATTCGGTGTCAGACTCTTTACACCCATCATACACATCCTCTCTCTGGAATGAGAGCCACCCTAACATCCTCAGCACCGCCATATCATCGGAGTCCAACCCTTCTGTGGCCTTTGATATCGAACTATATAATTATTCTAATCTTATTCAGGAATTATATCCATCAATTGAATTTTCAGGCGCTTGTAAGCTCATTTGATCATTGTTCTACATTCGTGCTTGATCTATTGTTTCTAGCAAATGACGCCTATTGTCGTCCGGACACCTGTACATTGTCCCCCGAAGCAGCCTTCTCCGGACAAAAGTTTTCGAACGATTTTGATCGCAGGTTACCCCTCGACATCGGGATCCCTTCTTCCGATTTTACATCATGTACGTTCGTAACGGCTTTAAAGATGACACTAACTGACTTATAGGTTTTACAATCGAATCTTCAGCAGAGACATCCGCTCTATCCCTTTTCGAGTCTAGCCTTTCCCAAACTTCTTTTAATATGTCCTCGGCCGTTCCTGATACTGTTACGATTGCCGATTACTCATTATCTATGCCAAGTGACTCAGATCCAGGTTTTCATTGGATGTTTCCGCCACTCTCGCAAGACTTGTACAATATCTCTCCTGAATTTGGCTACGGCTCAGATAGGGCTTTGGATCATGAGTCTTCGAAGTTGGACTTCGGCCCACAGAGCCCATATGAGGATGTTGTATTACGGGTGCTAGTGGAGGCAGACAGGACTGCTAAACAGAAGAGATTAGAGGAGATGAAAGAAGCTACTCGCCGTTTGGAAGCCGAAATTGCCGCCTCGTACGTTGATAACTCAATTGTCTATCATAGTCTATCTTAACTTTTAGCCTTTTAGATAAGAATGATGGGGCTGCTGCTTGTTTACATATATTTTATTATTATTTATCATGTTATAATTCATCTATGCTGGGCTTTCGTGAGGTGAAGAGGCAGGCTCCTTGAACCATCCCCTCGGACCGTGAAACAAATATTTGTTTATGTTTGCAGTGGCAAACATTTCTCCGTGAAAGCTGTAGAGGGGCTGGTCCCACTGGTCTTGGTGATCTAAGACCTATTGATCTGAATCTTGTGTAGTGATGGAGTGGATCTGATCTGTTACCCTCTTGATAGATGTAATAGCCAACTGCCTTCCAAGATGTATCTATGGTTAACACCACAGGTGTAGGCATAGAGTAGTCAATTGGGGGTAGTGCAGGACAATTTTAAAGTAGTTCTAGTGGGGATGGGCAATTCCCACCAAGTGTGACACCTGGTGATCGGAGTGTGATGCAGTCACAGGGCCAAATCTCTTGACCCAGTGGCCATGTACCTTCTACAACACCTCTGGGGTTGATTATAAGTGCTAGATATATGAGGTAGGGTACAAATAATAACATCCAGTACTATAATCTGTAATTCAAGTGAAATCTGGGGTATGGTAGAGGCATCAGTACTTTTTCCCTGCCAAAACTGGGCCAAATAGGTATGCAAACACAAAACCAATAATGAAGCAATGGGAACACCACATTATAACATGATTAGGTAGTCTAATGGGAAAGTTAGATGTAATAATAGGATTGGTGGGAATGGAATGGAGGGAAAGAAGATATGAGGGAAAGAGATAGTCCGAAGGTTAGATAACGTAGGATAAGATAAGATAGTGAAAGGAAAAGAGAAACCGTAACATTACCCCCTCTCTACCTTTGAAGCTCCCAGCTTCAATACTCATCATAGGATTCGCCCGTAATGTTAGCTTCTGCCTCTGGTCCTAGGTACGAGTCTCCTGAGAACTCATAATCAAAATGATTAGAGGCTACCATGCAGGGTCGTTGCGGGCAATCAGGGTAAATGTGGCCAGGTGCTGGTCGACGACATTGAATACAGCGGTATAATGAGCATTCATAAAGCGAGTGCCCAAAGTTGCGGCATCTTGGACATGCAATCTTAATCCTTTCCACTTGGCGCAGCCGAGGGCTGGTCATGATGTTGGTGGGGTTGGGCTGGCTGCCGACATGGTTCAATGGTCTAGCCACAAATTGAGTTGCCTTCTTTTTGGTTGGTTTGGACACACTTGTCTTATGGGCACGTCTTCCGTTCGTGTGGTTAAGGGCATCCTGCGCTGTTGGAGGCATGGGTATCGGGGGCATGGGTTCGCTGGGAGGTGTAGGCGGTGGTGAGGATGAGAAGGGTGGTGGTGAGGAAGAAGGGATTTGAAAAAATGGGGCGGCAACTGGGGGTTCAGGGGTGCTGGGTATTTCGTATGGTGGGGAGTTCAAGGCGTGGGTGAAGGTGATTGGGGATGAAGGTGGTGATGGTGTTTCGCCTTGTGGGGGGATGACAGGGTGTGATCTCAACGTTGAATCGTTTAGATCAGAAGGAAGTGTGAGTTGACTGTTGAATCTGCGATTGATCATCACAGTCTCAAGAACCTCGAACTCTGGGCTTCTAACGAACACTTCTGCGGTTTGGTCCATTAATTTGTTGAGGATCTTATTTTGGGCTTCGTTGCTTTCGACAATGTCATTGAGCCGTTGGTAATGGGTTAGTTCATTGGCAATTGGGGATGAGCGCCAGAGATTATGGATCTCGTGTCTGAAGGATTGTTGATCAAACCAGTCCCTGAACAGGACACGGTGTACGATTTCTAATCGACGTTCTGCGGCAGGGGTGGTGTTGTTGTTGGTGATGGTAGTTGCGGGGGAGGTGGTAGAAGGGAGGCTCATGGTGTGGAAGGAGTAGATCGGGGGAATTGGTAGTTAAAGGTGATGTCCCTTCTTGTAAGTTTGAAGAATTTGAGGGGCTGCTTTTAAGTTGCTTTCAGGCTCCCATGTATTGTGTGCGGGTGAATAGTCTTTCCATTTTACGAGATATTGGAAGCTTCGGCCTCTGGGCCGATGGCTGATGATACCTTTGACTTCGAATTCTTCTTGTTGGTTGACAAGGTCAGGCGGTGGTTCTGGGTAGTTAGGTCCGTGGGTGTCCGTTTCCACATATCGTGTGAGTAGGGAAGCATGGAATACGGGGTGGATCTTCCATTGTGTGGGGAGTTTCAGATGATAGGTGACTGGGCCTAGTACTTTCTGGATGACAAACGGTCCTTCTCGTTTAGGTGCTAGCTTCCGTGATTGATATGGGATTCGAAGGTTAGTTCCTTCTAGCCAAACCTTCTCTCCTTCTTTGAAAGGGGTGAATCCTCGTGTGGTTCGTTCTGCTACCTTTCTTCTGGCGAGATCATGTGCTGCGATTGCTTCCTCTCATGCTTTTCTTAGTTCAATCATCCTTTGTTCTACGCTTGGAGCATTGGTTTTATTAAAGGCTGAGGGGATTGCCTGTGGTTCGTATCCCATCATAAGGAAAAAGGGTGATTGTTTTGTGGTGGAGTGCGTCCGTTGGTTGTGTGCAAATTCGGTGGTGGAGTTAAGGTCTTTCCATGCCGACGGGTTGGTTTGACAAAACATCCGGAAGTAGATCTCAAGTTCCTGATTTAGCCGTTCTGTTTCTCCATCTGTCTGTGGATGATACACTGTGCTCATGATGAGTTTAATTCCGAGGAGTCGTCCAAGCTCTTTGAAGACTTTTGCGGAGAATTGGGGGCCTCAATCTGATAAGAGTGTGTCTGGGAGTCCGAACCGTTTGTAGACATGTTCTAGATAAAGGTTTGCGGTGCCCAGGGCATCGATGGTTTTTGTGCATGGAATGGAAATTACCCCCTTTGAAAGACCGTGGTCTACCACGACCATCAGACTGTCGAATCCATTGTTTTCTGATAGATCTGTAACAAAGTCGGTGGTTACAAAGGAGAAGGGGCGCATCACTTTGTTACTCGGGATCGGGATCAATCCAGGGGCTGTTGGGTGTGTGTTCACTTTCATCTGTTGGCAGAGGGCGCATCCACTGACGTAATTCTTGATAAAGATGCCCATTCCAGGCCACCAGTACTCGCGCAAGATAAGCTCTTGAGTCTTGTAGCGTCCAGGGTGTCCTCCTGGTATGCTGTCATGGTACCTTTGCACGATTTCCTGTCTGAGTTTTACGTCTGGTGCAACGTAGCATCTATTTTTGAAAAATAGCAGTCCATCTTCAAATTTCCAATCTGCGAGATCGGATTTGATTGGTGGTGGTCCTGACTCTTTCAGCATCCCTATGGCGCTTGTAAAGAGTTCATCATTCTCCACTGCTTTCTTCAAATCTTCCTGTAATCCTAGATCAATTAATCTGACAAAGATATTGTCCGGGAGTAGTATCCGATCCTTGTTGTCATTGTCTTTGTCTTTCACATAATCTGACCTTTGTGAGAGTGCGTCGGACTGTATCATTTTGGCGCCAGGGGTGTGTACAAGTTTCAGGTCGAATTGTGAGAGGAATAGACTCCAACCTGCTTGGCATCGGTTGAGTTTCTGGGCTGTCCTGAAGTATGTGAGGTTCTTATGATCAGATAGTACAACGGTTGGGAATTGTGATCCTTCTAGATAGTGTCGCCAAGTTTTCAGTGCTCTGATTATTCCAAGGAGCTCTCGATTGTAGATCTCGTAGTTTCGTTCAGTTTCTGTGAAGGAGTGGGAGATATACCCACACGGGTGCCATTCTCCGTTCTGATCCTGTTGTCGTAAGACTGCTCCTGTGGCCCATTTTGAGGCGTCTGATTCAATGTGGAAGGGTTTACTTTTGTCCGGCATCATTAGCACAGGTGACTTCAGGAATCTTTGTTTCAGGGTATCAAAGGCGTCTTGACATTCCTCTGTCCATTTAAAGTCTATATCTTTTCGTGTAAGACTTGTCAATGGTTTGGTGATGTCGGCGTAGTGTCCAATGAATTTTCGATAGAAGTTTGCAAAGCCTAGGAATGATCTAACCTGTTTGACTGTGGCGGGGACAGGCCAGTCTTTGATTCCTGCAAGTTTAGTGGGTTCCATGCCGATCTCGTTCTCCCTGATAATAAGCCCAAGGTATTCAACCTCTGTGGCTTCGAATGTACATTTGTCGAGGTTTAAATATAGGTCGTTTATTTTTAGCTTTTCTAGAACCTGCATCGTTTTCTTGCGAAGATCGTCAATATTGTCTGAGAACAACAGGATGTCGTCCATGTATATCAGGATCCACCCTTCATCCAATTCTATCATGTATATTTCATTCATCATGTTCTGGAAGGTTGCTGTTGAATTGCATAGGCCAAAAAACATGACTAGGGGTTCGAAGAGTCCTCGATTTGTCTTGAATGCTGCTTTCCACTGATCTCCATCTTTGATCCACACATTGTTGTAACCCCATCGGAGGTCTAGCTTGGTGAAGTATTTAGACCCTTTCAGTTTATCCAGTAGTTCACCAATAAGAGGCAATGGGTAGGCGTTCTTTATGGTTCCTTCATTCAGTTTCCAATAGTCTTGGGTGGGGCGGAGTTTGGCTATGTCTTTCTTTGACACAAAGAAGAATGGTGATGCTTGTAGTGATTTTGAGGGGCGGATGTAGCCTTTTCAAAGGTTCTCATTGATAAACTCGTTGAGATGTTCTTGTTCTGCTGGACTGATCGGGTATAATTTGCAGTCTTTTGGAATGAAATCTTCCTTAAGTTCTATGGCGTGATCCCAAGGCCGTTTCATTGGCATCTGTTCTGAGGTTTCCTTGTCAAAGACCGAAGCGTACTCTTTATAGAACTCCGGTAGTACTGTCTTTGGTTTCTGTTCTTCTGTTTTGTGCTCTAGTCCTTGTGATATTGATGTCTTTGCCCTTATCCAAATTTCCTCATCTTCTTC
>MU150509.1:0-16345 GCA_015584075.1 Collybia nuda | reverse complement strand
GTGTTGTATTATCAACCATTGGCACCTCTTAGTAGACTTGCTTCGCGACCAACAGGGATTCTTACTCCTGCGTGGAACACTGACATGAATGACTTGCTGAGATTGTTTCTTTATTATGCTTCGTGTCTTTTGTCTCTTGATTATTTGCTGATTTTATTTCTATTCTAGGTTTTTATTTTACTGAAGTTTTTTGTTCTGTCCATTAATATACTGATTTTTCCATGTAAACATCCACAAAATGTGTATTTTTGCTTAAATAGGGATTATATATCTCTGGGATCAAAGCCTGGAATTTGTGTGTGCTTCATTGACAAAAATCCCTGCTGCGCCCATTCCACTCCCAATACACATGCTTGTACAAAGGAGAGTCCCATTTCTCCGTTTGAGCTCGGCCAGCCCTGTGACCACTTGGCGAACGCCAGCTATCCAGTCATTAGCATGCCGTATATCTGAAACTGAAAAAAAAAAATTACTCATTCCAAGAGGATGGGAGATGGCAATTGACCCGCCACTATTTTGAAATTTAGTATTGAAAAAATGTAAGATTTATCATGGAAACACTCACTTGGGGTTAATTTTCTCAATGGGGATCTGAAGTTCTTCCACACAGTGAGCGAATTGCGACGCGAAAGCCTCGTTGATCTAAAAGGTAATATTCTTGGCTTCTTACATTTTCGTATGCAAGTTTCACTACTTACCTCGTAAATATCGATATCCTCCTTGGATAAACCTGCCTGAGCGAGAACTTTGGGTATGGCGTAAATGGGAGAAATGCCCATATGTCTAGGCTCAACACCTAAAATAACATTAAAACAAACTTTGGTAAATTGCAGATAATTCTTACCGACAACTGCACTCCCAACCCATTTTCCCACAATTTCCATCCCTTCTGCCTGAGCTCGTGCACGGGTAGTCAAGATGCAAAGGGCAGCACCGTCACCGACCCCGCTGGCGTTCCCAGCCGTTGTAGTTGCTGGGCCCCAATTTGGAAATGCGGGTTTCAGCGAGGATAAGGATTCGATGGTAACACCTGGTCGAATCGTATCATCCACAGAAATTACTGAGCCTTTGATTTCAATGGGAAGAATCTCGTTCACAAAGATCCCGTTGGCCACTGCCTGATATGCTGGTGTAAATATATATATATATATATTCACTAAGGATTTATAGGCACACCTTATTTGCCCTGGTGTGTGAGATGAGAGCATACTCGTCTTGTTTCTGTCGCGAAACACTATAGGTTTCTGCGACCATTTCCGAAGTCCACCCCATAGGCTATCACTCGATCAGGGGGCCCCGTACATGATTATACAAAAGGCGTGACACTCACTTGGATACAGTCGTGGGCCTCGGAATTCTTATCGACAGCTTCACTTATTTCTGGCGTCGGACGTGGGCTTTATAACATACTCTGATTGGCGATTGAGAAGGAGCGCATAGGGAAATGACCTACTTTAGGCTCATACTATCCACCCCGACAGCGAGACCTATTGAGGTCTCCCCGGCCTTGATAGCATGTGCAATGTTACGTATCGCCATTAGACCAGACGAACAAAGGCGATTAACAGTCGAAATAGGTACATCATGCGGTATACCCGCAGCTAAAGCCGCCGCACGCGAAACGTAAAGGGGGGATGGAGGGTGACATGTACCTGACAGACATTCAGTCATAGTATCTGAGCCGGAGAGAATGCTTACCAACGCAGATGTCATCGATTTTGGTCGGATCGAGTTTGGTTTTGGCAAGGGTTGCCTAGTAAATATAGGTTAGATACGGGTTCATTAGAGGGAAGTAGTGTACAATACAGCGAGCTACCTTGAATAAAGCATGCATCATCTCGTCGACTGGAGCGTCCTTCAGCTGGCCTTTCTTTGCCCTCCCAACAGCAGTGCGTTTTGCAAAGGTTATGACGACATCTTCTGGGTTCTTCTGGAGAATTGCGGCGAGGCCCGATACAGGCTGGGACGAGGCAGCTCTCATCATTCGCGGCGCACGGGCAAGGAGGTTCGTAGACGACGAGAGCATGGGTAAACAAGTTTGGGAGGGAAGTAGTGGGGAAGACCAAATTAGTTCCTTTTCAATACTTTCTTCCCCATGTCCGGTCGGAACATCTTTCTTCCGTCCGCGGCGGTCGGTCACGCGTACTACGAATTAAATTTGTTATTTTCAACGAGCTACATTTCATCACAATAAATTAAAATGTGAATCGAATTGTACGCATCACTAAGAGAAAGAAAGAGAACGAAGCGGCCTGGTTGATTTGTTAGTCCCTGGTCGTCGCACACAAGCAGCATAAAACACACTGTATTTTTTTTTCTTTTCTAAGAGAAGTCGGGTATCTCACCCCCGCCATCCTGCTTTCTCTTTGACTTCCACAACCGACTTAGAAATGTATAACAGTTCGGGCATAGATTATGGGCGAGTTTTGGAGATCCACATCCGGGACAGTTGACGATGTCTAGCAAAGTTGGTCAGTTGTCCGCGGCAACCCAACTTGCACATACTATGTTTATCTTTCAAACCCTTGTTTGCGCTCCGCATGGACTTTCTAGAATGCGAAATTTTTGATTTCGGCACTGCCAGCAGGAACGGCGGAAAAAGTTCAACCAACGACTGGAGGGATGGAATCGACCAGGATAGCCGAGGAGCTACGAGAAATGTCGGAATAAAGCCCGACGATAAAATGGAATAGGCCAAAGGCATGCGAAGTGCTGGTAAGAGGGCATTTCGAGATTGTTGGGCCAAAGCTGCCATAGTGTTCACGAAAGTTGTCGAGCCTGTTGACGGCGAATTGGCAACCACACAAATGCAGGTTTCAATCTCCGACCCAACGACATTGTGGATTGCCGATTTCTTCCTTTCTTGCCAGTCAATCAGGAATGTTTCGTGTTACTCGTCCTCTTTCCCAAGTCTTCAAGAGGACGACTGGAATAACAGGCCTTGCAGTCCACCCAAACCCTCTTCCAGAGCTGACAAAGACTTATGAATCCACTCTTGCACAACTGTCATCCATACCTCAGACTTCGGTGTATAGACAGAGCGTCGAAGCACTCACGCAGCGCAAGCTTAAAATTGTAGAGGGCGCAAACGGGGACATAGCGTCAGTGGAAAAACAACTGGATGAGGGTCAAATAGAGGAGTCGCTGGATCTTGCATCCGACGAGTTAAAATTAGTAGCAAAGGTGGTAGAATGGAAAGCGTCAGTCCTTTTTTCTTCTTCTGTTTATATTCCTCGTTGTTCAAATTTACAATTAGATGGGAACCCTTGGAGGAAAAGCCTGAGCCAGGACAATGGGAATACTTTGGACAAACTGCTTCTTCATAATAGACGGACGTGAGGCGAGGTTATCCGATCCTACTCTTTCCACTCGCTATCTTTATACCGTGGTTCAAGAGTGTCTGATGTACGAGAGTCAGTCCCCCGGAGCGTTTGTGTAACTCGAAAGGATACAGCCTGAGATTTTGAATAATTCATCAACTTGTTACTGGCACGCGGTCCGTGTGAAGATTGGATGATGTGCAAGTTTTTACATACAATGTATAAAACTAAATTACATACTTGGGTTTGTTTCTTTTCACAAAATCTTGAAGACCGAGGTTTTGACCCGACTCTAGCTGCCTCGAGCAGCCTCAGAACCATGGACTCTTTGATCCCATTCACAACCTCGGGGTCTTTGGTGGATTGCGTGGACAGTACGTCTGCCCAAAAGTAAAACTTCAGCACCGCATCCTGAGCACAATCCATCTTCCCTCCCCTCGGCTGCTTTTTTTTTCATTCTTCCTTTATGCTCGACATTGCCCAGGGAAGATGCTGGTCATATTACGAGACGGTAGAAAGCTACATGGGGTGTTGCGGTCCTACGACCAGTTTGGTGAGGACTTTTTGTTTGCATTGCATTAAAGTTACGGACTACCTAACGGCACCAGCCAACCTTGTCCTCGAAGATACGGTAGAACGAATATATCATGGCAACGCGTTTGCAGAAAATTGGCGCGGCTTGTATCTTATACGCGGCGAAAATGTGGTCCTGCTTGGTGAAATAGTACGCTTTCTGATCCTCTTCCTTTTCTCTCACTCTATTTCCGTACCCATACGTTTGATTAGGACCTTGATAGGGAAGACGATATCCCTCTGAGAAGAGTAGACTGGAATGTTCTAGAACCGTACCACAAGAACGATATTGAGACCAAGAAACAACGAGAAGAGGTCAAGTCTCAAATTTTATACGAGCGGAAAGGCTTCTGCAAGGAGGGTGGGGAGGGTGATGGTTATTAATTGTGTTTCCCCTAATACAAGAGTATTTGCTACGACCACCATCGGTAGATTCACGGGGTGCGGGATATGTTACATTACATGTTATGCAACCTCTTTTTCTTTTCTTTTTCTTTTTTGGTTTCGGCAACTAGGATTATGTTCATGTTGTACATATCATGGCGACTGCAAGATACAGATAGAGAAAGCAAGAATCACGTATTACTGAGGAGGGCCAAAAATGTTCTGCGGAGTAATAAAAATACAAAAAAAAAACAGAAAGAAAGAAAGAATTTCTATCATGATGGAGCTTTCCTTTTCTTACCCTTCTTCGTAAAATCACCATGCATCTTTCCTTTCGCGTGACCATTCGTTAATTTAGTGTTTGAAGCCTTGAGTGGAGACTTGGGGACAATGTCATTACAGTTATGGGCGTGGGGGTCGATGATGTCTTCTATTCGCTTACGAATTTCGCGTTCGCGAGTGGTGAGATTGAGAAGAGCGTCCTCCTTCTTCTCCTTTTCTTTGCAGACATCTCTGTGACGCACAGCTTGCCAACTAATAGCCGTCAAGTCAGAAGCTTACATGGTAGAGGGGAGGGGTAGAGACGAACCCGTTATGCCGATCGCACATACTCTTGCCGGGGCACCACCACTCACCGTCCTCTTCTGCCGTACTATCCACCTGCATGTCTCCCTGAGAACTACCATTTTCAATTTTAGTCTCTTCATAGCTCTCCAATACCCCTGCTCCAAAATCCGACCACTCCTCGTCACCAAAGCAAAGTCTCTGATCCCACCCACACTGACCAACCTGCTCGGCGCGCTCCGTTGCGAGCTCCAAAAGCTTTTCCCGCCAGACCACTACTTCCATACCCTTCTTCACTTCTTCCCGGAGCCTGACGACCTGATCTAGGAGCAGATTCAGCCTCTCGACCTCCCTCTCGACCTTGGTCTTCTTTGGTTTTCCGTTGCCGAATAGTTTCTGTTCTTCCTTTCTGCATTGATCATCGTCGCTGGCCGCCACGTTTTTCGCAATTACGACCACTCCCTCCCGCTTCTCTGCATTTTTCACACTCTCCCACAACTTGTCCCTCTTGCCACCCTTTTTTGCCCAAGCATCGATACGCGTCTGCATGTATTTGACGCCGCATTCGTCCGAGCAGTACTTTGAAAAGGCGCCGCGCGCAGGTTTGTGACATGCCTTGGGGGACTCGGGATCCACATGTTTGAGGCCATATAGGCACCGCTGTTTGTATGTGGTCCGCAATGGGAGATGTGGGTTTTCTATACAAAGCCCCATATGAAGGATACACTTGCTAATAAATACAAAAATCACGCACTCTTCACACATGGCGGGCATATAAACTGATCAACAAGATCGACCTCGAGATCCGACATATTGACACACTGTGTATGATACCACTCGTCGCATCTGTACAAAAGCAATGAGAATATATCCTCTTCTCCCATTCTTCGGAAAAAAAAAACAAAACGAAAAAAAAACCAGCACAGGAGACTCACCGATCACACGCAATCATAAACCTGTCCTCGTCATACTTTGTCTTGCAGACACAGTACAGCTTGTCATCCTCATGTTGATCTTCCTCTTCCTCTTCTTCCTGCTTCTCCGTCTCGGGCCCAGCAGATCCACCAGGCATCACCGACGCAGAGCGCGATCGCGATGCCGTCGTCTTCTTGGGTACCACCGTCGCTGATTTGGCTAATTTTGGGGGCCCAGTGACAGGATTGTCGGTACCGCGGGGCTTTGACTTTGGGCCAGGTCTAGCACGGGGTTTGGCCGCTGGAGCTGCAGGAGTCTTGGGTTTCGCAGCAGGCTAGAAAAGAAACAGGGACAAGTAAGAAATTGAAATGAAGAAATATATATATATATATATCTTTACCTTGACTGGTTGTTTCTTCTTTGCGATGACGGAGACGTTTGTGGGTCCGTCACCCTTCTTGTCATTCCCTCGTCCTGGTGCGACGGACACCGGTGGTGGCATCGACCCGCGTTCAGAAGTAGGGCGGGTGGAGGAAGGGCGGGCGGCGGGGGAAAGGAATCCAGAGGACGAGGTGGCGGACATGAGGGTGGGTGAGGCGTGACGAGGCTCCGATTCGCCAACGGCACGGAGAGACGGCGGTTTTACGGATGAGGGGGCATTGCTACCGCCAGAAGAAGAGCGTCGAGTAGCTTGTGGAGGCGGGTGCCGGTCATCGACGAGACTCAGAAGTTCATCGTCGACCTCCATGCCGACCTCCTCCAGCTTGGTGGGTTCTGAATCCAGTGTCTCTGCTACAAGTTCGGTCACGGCAAGATCGACATCCATATCGAGATCGGGTTCGACCTTGCTGACCACATCAGGGACTTCGGCCATGAGTGCCTCTAGCTCCTGCTCGAGCGCACTGGCAGCATCTGGCATGGTGGTTGGAGAGGGAGTCGATTTCTTTGGGGGGGACGGGCTCTTGGAGACACGAATGGGCGGGGGAACAGGGGTTGGGGGAATAGGTTTGGGTTGAACAGGAGGAAGGGGATCATCGACAGGCTTGGAAGGGTACTCGTCATAGTGTTCCAAAAACCATTCATGGGCGTCTTCTTCGCGGGCCTTTGTTGGGGGAGGAACTGGTTCCTTGACCTTTGGGAGTGGCTCTGTAACAGAGTGGGGGCGGGGTTTCTTGCGCTCCTCCTTGGGTCGCTTGCGTTCCTCCTGCGGCGAGGGAAGAGGTACTCGGTCCTGCTGAACAAGTTCCTTGAGGGGATCGACACGGTCCTCCGACTTTCTGGCAGCCTTGGCGCGGCCTGAGAGACTTCCCGGTGGGGACCTCCTCCCGAGAGGGCTAAGTAAGGAGTGTGGGTCGCGTGTGAAATCCGAGGGTGGGCGGTCAGAGGTGATGAGGTCGGCCAGGTTGATCTGCTTCCTCCCTGCGCCGGAGCCTGGTCTGTGGGGGGAGGGGGCGACGAGCGGGGGGGACTGTACTGGGGACACAACGGGATCAGTGGCGGTGAGATCGCGGTGGGGACGATCAGGAAGATCAGAGGGAACTGAGCGGACAGGGGAATCAGAGTAGCGGCGCTTCTTGGTGGGTGGGTCGTCGGTGGTGGTGGGGATGATGGTGGATGGACTTGGAATATGGTTGGGGTGATCCGAGTGGGATTTGCGGGAAAGGACATGGATGGTAGGGTGGTGGTGGTTGTGGTGGTGATGTAGGGGGATAGATGGAGTACGAGAGGGTGGGGCGACAAAGGGGGGAGAGCGGTCAACGGGCTGAACTGCGAGCTTGCGTTCATGGGCGATGCGCTGAAGCTGGTGTTGTTCCTGAAGAAGAAGTTGCTCGTGGTGCTGGCGCTGTTGCTGTTGCTGTTGTTGCTGTTGCTGTTGCTGTTGTTGTTGTTGTTGCTGTCGTTGCAAATCAAGCTGGTGGTGGATATGGTCTATTTGATGGCGGGGTGGCAAAGGAAAATACCCGGGAGTTGGACGGTGGGTTGGAAGATCGTCTGGAGGGGGAGGTTCGTCGACGATGAGGCGGTGGCGGTGTCGAGGCTGGAGGTTGGGGGAACGAATGTCGTGGCTGTGGTCGTGGTAGTCGTGATGTCGGTGGGAACGGTGGTCAAGGAGAGGACTGGGCCGCGAGTGAACGTCAGAGTCGGTCGAGGCAGAACCACCGCTGAGACGTCTACGCTCTTCCGTGGCAGCCTGAACAAGAGCCTCGAGACCGACATAAGGGGGCTTGGAGGACGCGACGGGCGGTGGGTAGGGATTGGGATGGGAAGAGGGACGGGGTTGGTACGGGTGGTGAGAGCGGAGATGAGGGGCGAGGAGGACAGGAGAGCGGGCCAACACTGGAGGCGGCGGTGGCGGCGGGTCCTCGCACAGCAAAGAGGATATCGTCATCCGACTGGCCATCGATGTTGTCGTTCCAGTCCAATCCTTGTTTACTATGTTTATTATGTTGTTTTATTCAATTTCACATTTATTTATTTATTTATTTTGTACAACGAGACATTGCGGCCATGGCCTACACGGCGACCACGAAGGATCAGCCGCAATCAACAAGCCCTCCGCACCCAAGTCCCATCGTTCGAAACCTGCGTTTCTCTTCGTCTCCAGCCAGCTGTGACGGTCTCAAGGTCCTCGACCCGCTCCAGTCCTGCAATAGGCGGGCAAGTCATCGTCGAGATGCTTTTAAGTGGCTGGTAACCATTCTCGTCAGTTCTTCTCCTTTTCAACCCACACAATGCTGCACTCACCTGTGTTATTTGCGTTACCCGTTCTCCCCCATTCCTCTCCCTCTTTTATACTTTTGCCCTTTTAGAAACTGTACAGTTGCCAAGCCCGTGGCTTGCCAGGACCCCGCATTTCCCTTTCGGGGTCCCGTGTCACTCCCCTCCCCACACCCAAAAAAAAAGCCCCCCCCCTTCTTGCAAATTGAAGACAAGTTCGAGTCCTCAATCCCCTATTCCCTCCCCTCCCTCTACCCACCAAAAGTAACCTTTCCGACTGACTGTCCCTTAAACCGGCCCCGTCAAACATGTCGGTGGCCACAAAAAACCCGTTTGCCCTCTTGGATGGTATTTTATCTCCAATCTTATCCTGATCATCATCCAATATCTTTCACTCCCCCAACAGCCGAGGTTCCCTCCTCCACTCCCCCACCTGCTGCTGCTGCAACTCCCCCAGCACCCCCACCTCCCTCTCGTGGTTCTCACAAACCCAGAGGCGGTCCTGCCGCTCGTGGTGGAAAGTACTATCCTAGAGGTGGTCCTGCAAAGTCCGCTCCAAAGGACGCCAACCCGAACCAAAACGGCGTTGACGAGCCCGCCCCGGCAGAGGGTCAAAGGAGATGTGAGCTTCTACTCCTCCTCTTCTCCATCTCACCTCATCTCTTCCCCCTCCAGTCGATAACCGTGGCCGTGGTAGAGGAGGCCCTCGTGGAGGTTCTGCCCGGGGTGGTCGCCGCCCCTTTGACAGGCACAGCCAGACAGGAAAGACGTCAGTCCAAATCCTTTTTTTTTTTTTTTACTTCTTCTTCTTCTCATATCCTATAATCCACTCACACCACCCACAGTGACTCGGATAAAAAGATCCAACAGTCCTGGGGTGGCGCAGACGGAAACACAGAGCTCAAGAATGAAGTAGACGCCACTGTCGATGCCGCCGCAGAGGGCGCCAGTAACGACTGGGCAGCTGATGCCGCTCCTTCAAACGACTGGGGTGCTCCCGACACCGCGGCTGCCGCAGATGCATGGGCTGCCCCCACCACCGGTGACGCCCCCGCAGAAGGCGACAAGCCCGAAGCCCGTCCCCGCAGAGAGAGGGAACCCGAAGAGGAGGACAACACCCTAACCCTTGAGCAGTACCTCGCTCAGCAAAAGGAAAAGGAATCGGCCATCCCCAAACTCGAGGGCACCCGTCAGGCCAACGAAGGCGCTGATGCCAACATCTGGAAGGATGTCGTTCCCCTCCAGAAAGAAGAAGAGGATGCTTACTTTGTAGGCAAGGTATGTCCACTCCCTACACGGAGCAGGCTCATTCCACTCACTTTTATTCCAGAGCAAATCTGCACCCAAGGTCCGCGCCAAAAAGGAAGAAAAAGTCTTTCTCGAAATCGAGGCCCGTTTCGATCGCCCCGATCGTGGCGGCCGTGGTCGTGGTGGCAGAGGAGGAGACCGTGGAGGCGACAGGGCTCGCGGTGGGACACGCGGCCGTGGTGGCCCCAGGGGTGGACGCCAAGCCCCCGCTGTCAATGTCGACGACACAACTGCTTTCCCATCCCTCTCTTGAGTATCGGTTTGGGGAGTCCAAACCCGACCCTCAAAAATCCAAACGTATCGCCATGTCTTCCCCCGCCTTTGCATATCTTTAATTTTTTTCCCCCTCCCCCACGCATCTCTTTTTTCCGTGTCTTGCTTTCCTCTTGATCTCGACTTTTACCATGACCCAAGAATGAAATCTATGATAACGCGACTAGTTACTCTTATGTTTCGTTGGGTATTCGGTTCTTGTAAGTAGCAGGGTATGTATACGCTGGTGGCCAAAAATAAATAAATAACAAAACGGTAGAAGAGTGCGCATTGTATGTACCCGAATGAATTATGGATTGTGCGTCCCTTCTGGCCTCGCCTTGTGCACGTGAACAACACACGCTTTTCGTTTTCCGTCGATGCCTGCTCGCATTTTAAAACTATCATCATGGTCCAGAAAATATACATCGCCAGACACGGTAAGGAGCTCTCTTCGTCGTGTCTGGCACTTTTCTTACCCCACCAGGAGCTTAGGCTTTAGATTAAACTGGCTTACTACCACCTGGTCTGTCCGAAGCCCCTAACTTTCGTGCGCGTCTCTCATCCCATTCCCGATTTACAGGCAGAGCAAGACGGGGCTTCCCCGCGATCCCCCTCTCGCAGCCTTTGGAGAGGCAAGCTTCCTCGATGTCGATCCCTCCCCCAACGTCTAATCCACCTCTTCGAATAGACACAGGCTCAAGAACTCGGAGCTTACTTTGCCTCCCTTCCAGAATCCGAACGCCCAACTGCCATCTTTTCTTCCCCGTATTGTACGTAATAATCACAACTCTCCTAGCAGGCTTCCGACCCCCACTCGCATAGACCGGTGTTTGCAGACCTCTCAGCCAGTAGCTACCGCTCTCAATATTCCAATCTACGTAGAGCATGGTAAGCAACTCATCCTCCCCCTCTTACTAGAAAATTCACAATATTCTCACCTCTTTCCAGGAATTTCAGAATGGTATTCCCCGGTTTCTCCAGGCACAGGACTTCACCCACGCCCCGGATCCGCCACCTCTCTTCGCCAGTATTTTCCCCAGATCGACCCCATTTGGGATTCTCTATGGTACCCATCGCGTAGAGGCGAGGACGTGCAAGAGGTCCACGAACGCTGTGACGGACTCCTCGCCACCCTTTTACCCGAGATCGAGCGCCGGTTTCCAGGAAAGCATGCGTGTATTCTACTGGTGAGCCACGCAGCGACGATTATTGCGCTGGCGAGGACCCTTTTAGGGGAGAGAGAGTATCCACTGCGCGTGGGGTGTTGCTCACTGTCCGAGTTTACGCGCCAAACTGCTGCAGAAGGGTCGCGATGGGATGCACAAAGGCTTGCCGATGGGTCCCATCTTGTCGAAGGGGCCTCGAGAGAGTGGGGCTTTGAAGACATCGAGATCGCTGCCGGAAAGGTTGGTTTTTCTTTTTAAAAAGAACTCTTCTCATCCTGAGCGCTTCCCAAACACCGGCTTACTGTTGATCACGGCAGGTTGTTGATGACCCAGGTGTGCCTGGTACCGAATTTGATGAAGACGGACCAGTTGGGTCTCAAGTCCAAATCGTGAGTAATTTGTAGCCACCTGAGGCATACAGGGTTCAGATTACTGGGAGTACATGGTTTTTTACACTGTATTTACGAATAACGAGAGAGAGAGGAGGACTTCAGAACTTGATCCAAGCGCTGGCATAACTTACACTCGAGTCACGGATTGTAAGACACGCGCTGCTCTGTTCGTATCTTACCCACTTTAGCGTTGGCTGCACACCTCGTTCCTTCTCAAGAAAGGCCATCGCGCCAAGGAGGACCCCAATCGGGTGGCGACCGCAAATTGTGTTTTTTGTCATAGCCAAATACTTTGCAAACTCTGTGTGAGCATCCGCGGCGGTCGAAGGAGGTAAGCTCAGCAGAGCCATCGCTTCGTGGTCGAGTTTAGTGATCGATTCGTGGATAGGGTGTGTGGCGTTGGGCCCTAGGGACCGACCAAGGCGGATGGCGGGAGCATTTCCAGGAGCAGGCTCCGGATAATAGTACGTGTACGAGAATCGGCTACCCCTACAAGAAAAGTATCAGTGACAAAGAGTAGAGTATATTCATTTTGCTCGGACCAGTGGCAGAAATCGCTTGAAACAACACAGAAAGTGTCATCCCGCATGAGGTACGGTGCAAGGAGAGATCCGTACGATGCCTCGGACGATTGTGAGATTGCTCCAACAACTATCGGAACAATTGAAATGTCCTTTCTGCAAATCCATCGCTGTGAACGGTTGGAAAGGAATACGAAGCGTGACCACTCACCCTTCAAAAATCTTTCGGATATACGGGAGGTGCATCTCTAAGCTATGTTCATCCTCGTCTGCTTTGAGCGATAGTGGCGTAAATCTTCCAGTCAGCCGAAGTTCTTCAATGGCTTCGAACCGCTCGGTATTGGACCAATTCATATATATCTATATATCATGGACACTCACTCTCAAGGTCAAGCGGTAGCTTCCCGATCGGAGTGTCATACTCATGGCAGGAGGAGAGGGCACAGTTGTCCAAGTATATGTGATGTGATGGTCCAAGGATAAAAACTCGTTTTCTGGAAACAAAACAAAAAATCAGCGAGAGCTACTTTATCACTACATGAGCCTCCCACATTCCGGTAGTATCTATGCTCTTATAAGCCCAAGCTGCAGCTGGACCAGAATACGAATATCCAGCGTGCCTTGGACGTACGTCAGCCTTGATCAGGCTGTAACGATGGGAGACACGAACGGCGCAACGATGGCCTTACAACCAATGATAGGATACGATTCTTCGGTAGGCACTACATTTTGAAGCCATTGAGACAGCTCAGAGTTCAATTCTTTCCCTTTAAGGCGTCCAAGACCCATCAGTAGTACAAGTCAAAACCCTACGTATTAACTCGCCATCGCTGTTATACCAATCTCCAGCATGCGATGCCGACCTCGTGGTGTTCAAACTGTCTGTCTGTTAATACAGAAAAACGTGAAATATTGACCAACTTGCTTTGCTCTGGACATGGTATAGTAACTTGGAGGAATATAGAAAGCAAAGTATAGTCTGATGATCGATCATCAGGCAGATTAGAGAAGCATTGACCCAAAATAGGTTGCCATCAGAATTTTGAAACAGTCATCACATGAGATAGATTGGAGAGCAGAGAGAAAAAAACATGGTCAAGATGGTATGGCGCATGTGGATGATTTTTCCAGCACAAGTCAGAATACATGTGGGTGTGATGCAATATAACAAAAAAGTGGTCCTTCACTCCTCCGAACGTAATCGGGCAGCGGGGTTTGTGACTTTCAGACCCAGGACCTTGGCCCTAAAAAAAAGTAAGATCTTTTCGCTATTAGCCTGGCTGAGGTAGTATCGCGCACCGTTCAAGGATCGTGGTGCGGTTCCGACTCGAAACACCATGAGCAATCTCTGCGGCATAGGATTTGTTGTGCATCAGTAGCAGGTCGAGTTCCCTGACATTATTGACCAGGAATTTCTTGAGGCCGTTAGGCAGGAGATGACGTGTCTAAATCGTATATTGAGAACAAAAACGGGTACCGAGAGATGGGAGAGTCCGACCTTTTTGTTCGAACCATAACCAATCTAGATTTATGTGTAAAATACAGAAAAGACTCAAGTCCAAGAGAAGAGACACACCTTGGGCATGGCCGTCTGGCCGCTGAAACGACGCCTGACCCTGTTGTCAATACCCTTGGGCTTTCTCCATGCCTCTTTCACACTATGATATCGATCCGACTGGTGGCGCCTGTGAAATGATCAGGTCCAAATCAAGTTCTTGCAAGGTGGAGTACACACTTGAATTTATTGGTGCGCTTCTTGACAATGGGGATCTTGATGGCCATGGCGGGCTAGAAATGGTGTATTAGAAACGCGATGCAGACGGCATATTGGAAGCCCTGGGGGCGTAGAATTCATCGCAACGTTATCCTAACCAGACGGAGTCCATCCAGCCAACGGAACTATCGAAAGAGATGATTTGCATAGCATTATACTCGTCGGGCGTGTAGGATTCGACTGGGAGTATAGAGATGGTATAAAATTTGGTACTTACAGATTTTGAGGGCTTTGAGATGAACGACGTTGACGATCCCAAGTCTGGTAAGCGTGCTCAATGATCACGTAAGCAACCCCCCGGACACTGCCACAGATAGTGACATATTGACGTACAGATGCACCTATATCAGCATTAATGGAAAAGAAAACGATGGCCTGGGGTGTATATAAATGAGTATCTGTAGTCGACAACAAGATATTAAAGGTAGGACAAGAAGTATGATTGGACCTCGTCAAGGATATGCAACTAACAGCGAAGAGCATTTCACGTGGAGTTCGGGGTCCGCTGTGGGAAAGATGGGTGAGTGGCACAGCAACATCGCTCCTTCACCGTCTCAGACAACGTCAACGCAGGGATATCTCTGCAAGATCTTGTCTTCGAGTTATATGCTTTCGGCGCCTGAAGTTGATCTCACGTTCGACGATGATGAATGGAAGGCTCCCCCTCTCGCCCGATTTTACAGGGCAGCGAGTGTTGGGAGTTGGGGCGTTACGTCCATTGGACGGGGATTTGACTGGAACGAGCACAACGACGACTCGAAATCTCCCCGTCATCCCCTCGAACCAATTTCTCAATATTCTCCCCTTGCGGAGCTTGAGCTGGCCCAAATTCCCTCTGAGGTCGCACATACACGCAAACACAACCATGCATTTATCGACTCATCTCCCATTATACGGCCCCTCAGTTTGACTCCTACACGCATGCCTTCCACAATCTCTGCTCCAGCATCTTCTATTGTATCACCGCCCCAGTCTCGAACAGCATCTCCCAAACCTCTGACTTCAAGTTTAAGTTCTGCCTCGCTCAGCTCGATTCGTCCCCCTCCATCTCGCTCACCGTCATCTCCGCGACCTCGCCGACGCTCTTCTAGGCAGCGTGTATCTCTTATCGCTGGGCGTGTCTCTATTGCTCCGATTGAACCCTCGTCGCCCCCGCCTATCTTGCCACAGAGCTTGCGCCGGACAAATAGCTCTGGAAGTTTTATCAGCATCGCTGCAAGCACTCGAGCACCATCTCCAGCCCATGAGAAAGAATCTTTTTTGGGTGGGAGGAATATATCAGACTTCGTTATCGACGGTGAAATCGGACGAGGTGCATATGGATTAGTTAAGCGCGCCAGAGAGATACATGCCGATCGCACGACAGGAGTAAGCTGATCCTCACCATGGCTGCCTATAATTCACACTCTAAGTTTCACCACCGCCTAGCCTCCCCTTGTCATAAAACAGATTATTAAATCTCGTATACTAGCGGATTGCTGGAAGAAACATCCCAAACACGGCACAATTCCGATAGAAATTTACGTTATGTCTGCTATTTCTAACACCTCTTACACTTTGCCGCCTCGCCGACCATGGGATCCTTCACGTTTCGCGGCGGACAACAATGCATTACAAATATGTCCAACTCGAAACAATACTGACGACGGGTGGACAGAAGGGAAGGTAGTCAAAGGACATCCAAATATATGCCCTCTCCTTGACTTTTTCGAAGATAACCATTATTATTATCTTGTCCTCCCTTCAACTGCTCCGGAGCAGCACCCCAATGAACCCCCATCGTCCTCGGATCTCTTCGACTTGGTAGAGACGTTTCCCCAGGGTTTGCCTGCAAGCTCCGTCCGAACTTATCTAGGACAAATTGCAGACGCCCTCTGTTTTCTTCACCAGCAAGGAATAGGTGAGTTTTGTTGGAACACAATTTAACCCTTATTCTTGAGTCTGCCTTGTAGTTCATCGTGATATCAAAGATGAAAATGTTGTCCTCGGACCTGATGGGAAATGCATTTTGATCGATTTTGGAAGTTCAGGCCTCGTCAAAAAAAATGGGTGGGACACATTCAGTGGAACGCAAGTACCAAGTTCCAAACAATTTGAATCAGTCTAATTTTAGATCTACAGATTGGACTATGCAGGTCCTGAAATACTTCGGGGCGAGCGGTATCAAGGAAAAGAACAAGATGTCTGGGCCTTCGGGGTCGTGGCTTATGTTCTCCTTGTTGGCGAATGTCCGTTTATGACAGCTGAAGAGACCCAGGACGGCCTTGGATCACCCTTCGCGAATGCCTCGATCGCATTAGACGAAAGATGCGCGGACGGGAAAGAAATGGATGGAGAAGAAACCGATGGAGGCGGATGCTTAGGCGATGCGGCAACGCTGGTCAGGGCGTGTCTACAGGTGGAAGTGAGTGCACGACCGACATTTGAAAGGATACTACAGTGTCGTTTCCTAGCC